>BQKN01051968.1:0-14738 GCA_022839385.1 Asparagus kiusianus | reverse complement strand
TGACTGTAAACGAGTCTCCAGCTCAGCAGCAATGAAGGAAGAGGCTCCGGTATCTCGAAGCTCACGAAACATCTGAAGCTCATGCTCTAGGCAATCGATATCGTCAACTATGGCCTTCGCCAAATCTGGGTATCCTGCTTCCCTTATCAAGTTGATTCTGGAATTAAGTAGAGGTTTAAACTGGTGAAGTGAAAGTCCATCGTGAAAGAGCTTGCCGATCATAGCATTCACAAAGGAGAAGAAGGAACGAACGTCTATGCAGATGACGACCTTGTCAGGATCGTCGTCAGATAACAACTCCTTCACTAAGACATGAAGACGAGAAGAACGCCCTACACAAAAAAAAGGGAGAATTCCGTCAAAAGTCTTAATAAAAAAAGGGAATAACACTCTTCAATGAGTTAACTTATACCTTCTTCCCCTTGATCCGCTGGGGGTAGTGGAGGTGTAACAGCTGTAGATGTATCAACTGGCGGAGTTGGTCTCGCAGCTGGCTCGACAGGGTCTTTCTCAACAAAAGCTCCTGCCAGATCCAAAACGGAATTCGCAGAGGCGTTACATTATAGTTGCATTAGTCAAAATTGGCTAGTCCTATAAATAACTTAGAAAGAAGCACATACCTTCAAAGGAACCATCCTCAGGGTTTTCAGCGATGGTGGGCTCAGAAAACATGTCTCCAGGTAGCTGATCCTCAATCTGAGGTGAGCTATATATGTAGCGCATCATAGGAGTGTCCGCAAACAAGCTTCCCTCGTCGAAGTCATCGATGGAGAACTCTGACAGAAGAGCATATAAGTGCCAAAAAGAAGTGAAGAGACTATAATTAATGGAAGTAAGTTACCTCTCACGGGTACATTAGCCTCTTCATTTCCAAGGTTCATCTCTTGCAAATTATCTGAAGGAGCAAGAGGTAGAGGACAGTTAGAAGGTACACAAATTCATTGGTGTATCATCTAAAGAAATACGTTGTCAGTGTTAGATGTACCTTGATTCACGGAATCAGGTCCTACATTGCCCGCCGCTCCAATATCAGCAACCCCTGTAGGCCTCTCTACAGGGGGTAGCGGATCAGACTCATCGGGAGATATGGGGATTGGATCAGGACTCGTCTCATGCTCCTCACGTGCTCCTATATAGAGGGAGGGAAGTATAAGTCAATACGCTGAGTAACCAGAGGAATAGTTCTCAGGATAAATATTACCTCCATCACTGGCAGGATTATCACCAGCTAGGTCCGTATCGGAGGCTCGGGAAGCTGCAGGCAGCTTACGGACTAACCTCTTCCGCCTAGCAGTGGGGATCGAAGGTCTCGCCCGAGGAGGAGGATAGAACTCTTCGTCATGATCAGCTGTGGTCCCTGAAACATGGAATTATAGTCAGTTTCAATATTTCTAGAAAGTAGAAAGAAAAGATGAATAGCAAACCTCGCTCAGAGGAGTCATCACAATCTTCGGGATCTCCGCCGGAAGCCTCATCTGTAGAATGGAATGACCTATGGCCCTCTTCATCAAGTCGGCGAGTCTTATTCTGTGTCCTCTGTGATCGAGCCCTCTCCCGAATCCTGCGCGAATCAACCCGAGAAGCTTCCTCGGCCTCTAGCTCCGCAATCGGCTTCACAGGGATAGTCTTGTTGGCTGCTAATAACCACTTGCAGCTCAAGAAGGTGAGATTCAACTGCCGATCAATACTCGGGAGGCTGAACCTAGCACCGGTACAGCCAGTCACGGTCCACAACCATGCACGAAGACCGTCCACCAAACCACTATGGGTCCGAAGCTGCTGGCGAGGATTCCCGATGTAAAGCTGATCGTAGCCAAACTGGCGAGCAAATCGGCAGGGTAGATATGGCTCTATGAAGCACTCATTCTTCACCCGGAAAGTTAGATAGCCGGGCCTGATGTTCACCAGCCAATTGAAGCAGCCAATGTCTAAGTGGGTCCGATTCTCTCTCGGCCTCTCATCGTCTGTCAAACACTCGCCGTATCGACCGGAGAACTGCGGGAAACAAGTAGAGAACGCCCAACATTTGTGGACCTGCAGCTGCTGTCGGACATCAGAAAACCCGCGGCCTTCCCACCTACCATTTTCAAGCAACTGCAGCAGGGGAACAGAGTGATCTGTAGCGTTCGGCACCGACATCATGTCCGGACGGTGGAGGACGAACCAGGCCATCAAATAAGCGTAGGGAAACTCTACCTTAAGCGTGGGGATCTGACCTGGCAAATCGGTCTCCTTCCGTGTGAACGCACTGGAAAGCTGCCGAAGTCCTCGGTGAATGTTAGCCACCATCACCGGAAGAAGTGAGAGTTCCTTCTTATATGCGAGCTGAACTGCTGGGAAAAGTACCTCCAAGGGCAAGGCGTCCCCAGACTGGTATGGAACCACGCACTTCTTCAACCAGATAGCAAGAAAGCCGGCGAGAAGAGTCATCGGCTGAATCGGTGTGGTCGCATGCCATAAAAAAGACCTGAACTTGGTCTTCGCAGGAAAGCCACCCTCAGAACTGCTGGTGGTATAGGAACGAGCATCAATCTTCCTCAGTAGATGGTTCACCTCTGAAGGAGTGAGTGGGGCCAACTCACAAATATCCTCGCCAGAGCTGCTCTCCAAGTTCTTGAACAAATAGTTCGCGAACTGCTTCAGACTCACAGAGGCCTTCGTCCTCTTGGCTAAAGGCTCAGACTGCGCCAAAGCGATATGGTAATGGCAAGTAAGATCCCATAGAGTCTCGTAACGGTCGGGCATGCGATCCTTCAGCTGACTCAACTCATGACTGGAAGGGAAATACTCCTGGTATAACATCTGCCCCATGGTCAAGCCAGAAATCCTATGCATCTCATGAAGAGTCAAGCCCAACTCCCCCTGACGGGTCAGAAAAGTGTTCGAGTCTGGATTATACAACTCGAACAAAGCACAGAAATGTCTCAAACTGACGGGCAGGCCATACATGGTGGCACGAACGGCGGTATACAAACCGCAAGCATGCAACTCCTCGCCCCAGCGGCTCAAGACGTATGTCGTCATACGACTCCACCAAGACTTGTCCGAAGAGTGGACCCAACCATAAATCCTGTGACGAGTCGCAGGCATCTCCCTTCCTAGCGCAGCGAGGCGATTCCTCAAAGTCGAAGCAGTGGCGAGAAACTCGTTACGCGGTGGTGCATCCAGTCCCAACACTCCGGGATGCAATCCGGTGATGTGACTCCTGCTTGAACCAGGAGCTGCCTGGTGGGTAATGTAGCCGCAATGTACGCTCTCATGATCCACTGTCAAACGCCACGACATCTCGCGCGTCACGGCCTGACACCTGAGCTCAGTCAACGAGCGCTGTCGAGGAATTTCCGGCAAGTATATGAAGCCACCGCCGGTCTTGTGAAGCCACTGCTCAGCGTTGATGAACACGGCTTCTGGGTCATCAACAGAATCACCAAATAGGAAATCGCTCTTCCGGAGAGGTTGGGTAGAGCTAGCGTCCTTCACAAAAGGAGCATCTGTGATCAGCTGGCGAATAGCTCGATGACCCCCCTCCCTCACCACCTGTACAACCTCAGCCGACGTGCCCGAAGCAAACTGAGGAATAGCTGGAATAGGGGAAGGATTGTCAGAGGTCGAATAATGATCGCCACGACGCCCATAGACTGCGTGGGCTGAGAACGATCCAGAAGGGTACCCCACTGCAGAATAAACAATTAAACACGGGTTAGTCTCGGTTATAAAAGGAAATTGAACTCATCTTACAAATAGCTGAGATAGAGTCATTGCCTTATAAAGGGTGAGACGATTTGGCCACATTGTGCAATCATAAGATAGGGTGCATCGAGGATCCCTGCCTTATGAAGCGCAATGCAGCGTCAATTCGCCCCCCCCCCCTTTTATTTTGAGATATGGTTTTGGCCAAGCAAAACATATCTTTGAAGCGTCGATCCTCACCAAGGAGAATCAAGGCTCTTCCCGATTGCCTCGCCAAGGAGAACAATGTGGGGTAAACAGGGACCAATTCGCAAATTCTCAGAAAAAATGGATTAATCTGCAAAATTCCCAAAAATGCCAAAGCGTCGATCCTCACCAAGGAGAATCAAGGCTCTTCCCGATTGCCTCACCAAGGAGAACAACGTGGGGTAAAAAGGACCAATTTACAAAGTTTTAAGAAAAGAAGGACTAATTTGTAAATTTCCAAATATTGCCAAAAATGGCTCACCGGCGTAGGAAGGCAGCGCACCATCAGCTGACATGGCAGGGGAACGACCTCTCGAAGAACGCGGCATGACGAGCTGCAAAATAAATTAAAAGAGGTCAGATCTAGAAAAAGAGCACTTTTTTATCAGATCTACACCCCTAAAAGATTAAATCGAGGCGTCAAATCACACCCTCGACCCTCACATATGATCCTACAAATGCATAAATTAAGTTGAGCATGAAAAAGATCAAATTTGTGGAGGATTTACCTGAAGAAAGGCTAGAGATCCAACAAAAGTGAAGCCTTTTTGGAAACTCTCAGCACGCGCTCGAGGGGCCTGAAAGAAATTCTAAAAAATGGGATTTTTGAGGGGTTTTTCAGTCAAAGATCCAAAGGAAGCCTAGATCCAGGATAAATATCAAAGTTTCGAGGAGAAAAGATGCTCGAGGGAAGAGAAAGATCAAAAAGAGGGAGAAAGGGGGGCCGGCCCTAGAAGAGAGGAAGAAAAGAGAAGAAAAAAGGGAAAATTCCCTCTTTTATAGCCTTGAACCAGATCTGGTTGAACCAGACCAGACCAGGCTGGACCAGACCAAGCCCAAATTGGACCAGACTGAGTCAGAATGAGCCCGAATTGAGCCAGATTGAGCCAGATTGAGCCAGATTGAACCTGGCTGGACCTGACCAAGCCAGAGTGGACCAGAATGGACCAGAATGGACCAGAATGGACCAGATTAAGCCAGAATGAGTCAAATTGAGCCAGTTTGGACCAATTTCGAACCCGTTTGAGCCAAATTCGAACCAGAACTCAAATTAGAGTTAAATTAAGCATCGAATTGATTTCAGATCAACCTATGGTTCAGTTCCTCACCTATTTAATCCCTCTCTCACATATTTGGAAAGATTTGGAGCCCAATTACTGCCTTTTTTTTTTTGGCTCATTTTCAAGCCGGTTCAGCTCATTTTGAATACGGAAATACTCCAAAAAGTATACGAGTATAAACTGTTTCTTAATACTCCAAAAGGTATACGAGTATAAACTATTCCCTATTTTTATTGAGAAGTTCCTGGAGAATATTCTTCTAAAAATATTCTTAAGGATAACTCAATAACACGACGCCGGACAACGCGTCTCAAAAGAAGACTCGACGCCGACAATCGAACGAAGGTTGCACGTTGAACCAACCAACAAAAGCTAATGATCGGAAAACTAAGAATCGACTTCAAGTTCAAATTCCGACGACGGTCAGACAATAAATGCAGCACCGGAATCCTCACAGGCGTTCTACAAAGCACTGAATGACCTGGTGGAATTGAAGGAAGCCAGAACAGAAGCCATTCCGAGGTCCCGTTATACCGACTCAAGGTTGGGACGATCACATCCAAAGTATTTCAGGCTCTTCTATAAAAGAACGAGACTGAAACACTTTGGAGGGGGTATCTGTAGGCGTATAAAATTGCCTATAGGTCCCTTAGCTTAGCTCAGCACGATGATTCGACAAAACAACGGACATTCGAGCGACAAGGCGATGAGGCACGCAAGCAACGGAATACGTTCACGTGCGGGACCAAACCAACGGTTCGGAAAGTTAACGAGTCATCCAACGACAAAACGGACTTGAACTCAAACACCGAAGCGGAGCTACTGCCACATGAAGATTCGGGGAATCGAATCAAGACCTGAACGAATCAACGAAGGGTCGAGGCGACAAGGCACACGAACAATGGAACACGTACGCACGTAGAATCGAACCAACGTTTCGGGGAATCACCGAGTCATCTAAACAAGAACGAACTCGGTGATATAACGATCGAATCAAGACCAATCCCGGACTCGGACTCAGAAGCGGATTAACTGCCATATTTGGAATCAAGTCAATGAGCCGATTCCAGAAACCGAATCAAATCCGAACGACGGAGAACCGGAAACACCGGAAAACGACGAAACCAGCGCACCTGGGGGAACTCGGCCCGAACCGAACCACCCTAAGGTGGCTCGGCCCAAACCGAGCCACCCTAGGGTGGCTCGGCCAAGGCCGAGCCACCCTGAGGTGGCTAGGCACAGTTCTGTGCCAAAGGCACAGTTTTGAGTGCTTATAAATAGGCCTGGCACTCGTTCATTTGGGAGGACTTTTTCTGAAACTTCTGAAGAGCCGAAACTCTGCCGGATTGCGACCTCAACTCGGATTGCGAAGGCTTGAAGACTTGGACGACCAGATCTACGTGACACTACTCCGGATCTAAGCTTGGCTCTTAGATCCCGAGATTAGAGCGAGCGTTTCCTTGGTGAAACGATCCCTCTCGGCTACTATCTCCTTGGTGGGATAGTACCCGTTATACCACGTGGATCTGTTCAGATCGAGATTGCGCGGTGGTCCATGGTACTCAACCCCGGCACAGGCGAAGAACCCCACAAAGCGAGGGACCGTAAAACAGGAAACTCGTGATCTGTTCAAGGAAAGTTGTAATTTTTATTTCTTTATTTTGATTTTGTTGTAAGCCGGATCTTATAAAAAGACCGGATCTCTTTGTAAACGCATAAAGTTGTTGTCAAAGTTGTAACAGAATCATCAATGAAGAATAACACAATTTCCCGCGCGAACAATCTGGCGACCACAGTGGGAGCCACCAGCTTCGCTGCCGAAGCTGGAGTGTCGCAGCCGCGGATCTCGATCCCGGTGGTGGAGGAGGTCGAGTACGAATTCGACCAGCAGAAATACGAGGAGTACGTGTCCTCGTCCGGATCTGCCGCCTCCCCCAAGTCCAAGAAGTTCCAGAAGTTCTCCTCCAAGAGAAAAGTCCGTTGGTGTGATAAAGCTGAAGCCACCAACGACGACCTCACCCCAACCGACGCCGAAGCTGCGTTAGGCGAGGTCCTATCGACCTCAAAGAAGGTCAAATCCGCCATTGAAGGCGTAGTGACTCTCTCCAAGAGAGCCCGCCAGAGGCAACGTCAACGCCTCGCGAAGCAATTCGCCAAGGCCATGGAGTCCGTTGACGGGGTCCGCTATCATGCGGATCTGAAGAACAAACGAGGCGAACAGCCTCAACAGCAAATGCAGGGTGGTTCCTCCAAACCATCAACTATGGAGTGGGTCCGTGTCAAACGGAATCGCTCGACTTTGGAGGAGCGCATCCGCAAGCGCCGCGCGTTATCCGCGCAAGCACGGGCCAAAGCTGAGGAAACCCGTCGCAAACTGCAGAAGGAGGTGGTCAAAAAGCCGCCACCTACTCGCAAGATTTGGAGGCCAAAGTCTGAAGCGGTTCAGGCTAAAGAGCAAAACCCGCAGCCTCCAAAAGTTCGGACGCCGGCAAGTCAATCCAAACAGCCGGTGATTGCCGCAACTACCCTGGGAGATCCCGCCGGACCATCCCAGAAGAAAAGATCAGTTTTGGAGCGCCTCGGTCCACTTCCGAAGGAACGAGGTAAAGCTCCAATTCAGGAACGCTTGGGGCCAGTGAAGAAGTCCCAACCAATACAGAATGCCGGGGGTCGCCGCAATCCTCAACATTCGGAGCAAACCGCGGCACCCAAGCGCACAACCTTGCGCATTCAAGTGCAAAGTTCAGCTGAAGATTCACGTCCACGAAGACGCGTTTCGAGGCGTATAACTCTCGAGAGCCCGAAAAAGACAATTATTCCTCAGAAGGAAACGTTGTCATCTGATGACGACAACGTTATACCTGAGAGGTCGTGCCAACACACAATAGCTTGCTCTGACCTCCAAACAGATGAGCTGTACTATCGTGCCAGGGGTACGAACAAATCTAGAAAAAGGAGCCCTCGAAGATTCGGGAATCTATGTCCTTGTTCAAATCTCATTCGGGCAGTACTGTCTGAATGCAACTGTGCAAAGACAGTCCCCGAAAGAGTTTCCGTGTTTGAGAGACTCAGCAATGAAGCGCCAAAGCCAAGGCCCAGGCGTTTCCGAAGAAAAAGAACGATGGTCAAGGACGGTGAACATTCAAGGGTCACCGCCAACATGACCAGCACAGGAACAACGGCTCAGGATAACCCCGAGACGATTCCAGAAACATCCCGACCCAGGACTCGTTTACAATCTGGGGCTATCATTCGCGCAACGTATGGTAGAGTCCGAACAAGAGTACCTTCGGGAGATGAAGAATCAGATGCTGGTTCCGCAGTGGCGTCTGATAATACAGTGTCCAGTGAGGGACAGCCCCGCGAGTCGCTCATGATAAGTGCGGAGCAGGTGGCCAAGATGCTTGAAGATGCCATGGCCAAACAACAAGAAACCTTTAGGTTCGAGATGCAAATGGCCATGCAGAACATGAGAGAGATGCATGACCAACAACTTCATGCATTGAGGCACCAACAAGGCGAACCAAGTCAGCCCAACCAGAACAACCTGGAAGAGGAGGGCACAAATGAAGCTCGCAACGTTAATAACCCTCCCATCAATCCAGGGGGTGGTAATGATAATACCAGTGAAGACACAGGTGAAAGCTTAAAAATTAAGAATCTCGAGAACAAAATCAACACATTGATTTCTGCTCAAGAGACTAAAAAGACAGGCATTCCCTGTCCCTACCCAAGAGAATGGGAATCGATCCCATATCCGGCGAAGTTTAGTCTAATTAACTTCACGCCGTTTAATGGGATGGGTTCACCAACTCAGCATTTGATTTATTTCAAATCGTACTTGGGAGTCATCTCTGGCAATGAGCCTCTGATGGTGCGGTCATTCGTTGGCACTCTTCGCGGAGCTGCCTTCGATTGGTATCGTCGCCTCAAGCCAGGAAGTATAAACAGCTGGGATGACATGGAGACAAAATTCCTCGCGAATTTCTTCGACGACGACACCGAAATCTCAATCGGGTCGTTGCTTGATGAAAAGCAGAAGGACGGAGAATTGGTCGAAGTCTTCGTCAAAAGGTTCCGGAAGAAGGCGATGAATTGCCGGGACCCGATTAGCGAGGAGTTCATCCTCCAAACCTGCCACAACAACCTCTCACTGGACGTTTTGGAAGCAATGGGCACAGCTCCGTCCAAGACATGGAAGGACTTGAAGGTCCGAGGTGAGCAAGCTGAGCGGTTCCTTAGAAGAAAGAAGGCGGAGAGAGGCCAACCGGCTACAAATCCTCCAAAGCAGAACTTCAATCAGAAGGGAAAAGGTAAAGCTCAGGTTAATGCTGTTGATGCTAATCAAACCTTTCAATTGCAACCTCAGCAACAGCAGCAACAGCAGCAACAGCAGCGAGCTCCACAGCAATCACAGCCACATTGGCAGCAGCGGTCTCAGAAGCAAAAGTCTTCGGAGCCGAGATTTCCTAAAGTCTACTCCTTCAAAGATGACGAAGTTCCCGGCATCTTCAAATATCTGTTGGAGAACAACAAAATCCAGCTGCCTGCGATTGTGGATCATGAAGGGGCTACCAAGGTGACAGACCCGAGGTACTGCGCGTATCACAGAGCGGTTCACCACCCTACGAAGTCCTGCTACCACCTCAAGGACAAGATCCAGGCCTTGATCGATGTAGGAGTCATAACTCCGAAACCGGCCAAGAATGTGGGAGCAAATGCAGTGTCCATCAGTTTTGGATCGGTGCCTACAGATTGGTTCGAGCCTAAGCGCGTTACCAAAGTCAGGATGAAGACGGTGAACGACGATCCGCACGGACAGCGCCAAAAGGGACTCGTGCCGCACACAGCTCCAAACGGTGAAATTCTCTGGGTGCACCCCGACCTAATCGGAGATGAACAATGGGCTGGATCGTCATCCAAGAAGAAGTCCAAAGGGAAAGGGAAGTCTTGTTATGGAGTCTCTGCTATCCCGGGTGAAGAGGATGAAAGGATCACCACTTTTCCACTCTCCGACGAAGAACATGAGGTCTTTACGACCCGAAGTGGGAATCAGTACCACTTCAACTATCCGTCACATAGTGAACAAGCAGCTAAGCTAGGGGTGACAAAACAGGGACCACCCAAGACTATCACAGAGATGGGGGTGATCCCAATTCCCAAACCGGCTGAAGATGTTCGACGACAACCGGTTGATAAACAGAAGGAAAAGAGGCCCGAAGAGGTACAGAATCCGAAGCAGTCTCGTTTCAGTCGTCCGATTGGAAAAGACAAACCGGAGAGTTCAAAAAACCCTCGCGCCTTCGACATTATGGCTCAGCTAGCTAACATTCCAGCGCGGATAACATTGTACGAGCTGTTGCGGTTATCCAAGGAGACTAGAGAAGCCTTGCAGGAAGCCCTGGCAGATTCAGAAGCATTCCTCACAAGGGTCAAACCAGTTCCTGAAGAACTGGATACGCTAGCCCAACAGTGCAATGTGGCAGCTAAGAACATTCCCTGCATCACCTTCACCAAAGAGGATATGCAGACGAATAATTCAAACCACGATCGGCCCCTGTACTTCGTCGGGTACATTGGCTCCAGCGAAGTCAACCGGATCCAAGTAGATCCGGGTTCCGCTGTGAGTATTATGCCGCTTCGCCTAATGCACAGCCTGGGAATCCCAATCAGCAAGTTGGCGTCAACAGGCACAGTCATATACGGATTCAACACCAGCGGGTCAAGACCTTTGGGTAAAATCCGGATAAAGTGCCAAATGGGCGATTTAAAGACGGAGGTCACGTGCTACGTGATTGATGCTGAGACATCCTATAACTTACTATTGGGTCGGCCTTGGATCCATAGTAACGTTATAGTCCCCTCCACTCTACATCAGTGTTTGAAATATGTCGACACTGATGGAAGAGTTAGGACGGTGGTCGCGGATAAGCAACCATTCAAAGGGTACGAGAATTATTTCACAGATTCTCTCCTTTATGGTAATGAATCCGACACGGAACCATCGGTCCAAGGCACGGACAGCAGAGAAGAAGCTGATTCCGAAGCCGGATTCGATTACAATGGTGGTTTTGTTTTTAATGACATTGTACCCTTTGTAATCAATCTCGACGACGAACAGTCGTCAGATGGCGGTTGTAACTGGCAACTTGCCGAACCTGAAATAAATAATGGTTTAGAGTACTCCTTGTCTTTTGATGATGTGATAAAGGGATTGTACGATAATCCCGAATTGTGTATGCCGCTCCGATCGTCGTATGTAACGAAGAAGCGTCTCCAGCACTCTTTCGGAACAACTCAAATTATTCCCGCCAAAATAGGGGGACAAAAAGAAGTGATCTTCGGTAAAGGAGAAAGTCGTCCGGTGCCAGATCATTTCCTAAGAGAGGATGAAAATGGTGACAAATCTGGTTTACATCTATCTAAGTACAGTTCAGAAGCGCGCAAGCTCATGGAAAGACAAGGGTATGATTTCACACTCGGAGAAGGTCTATACTTCGATCGAGGTTCCCGTGTCCCAGTCAAAGCGGCATATGTACCAAAGGGTAAACCGGAGGGATATTATCGTCACAAGAGGGGCTTAGGCTACGTTTCGTCAGATGACGAATGTGGCTGGCAGATCATCGATCAAATTGCTAACAAGGCTAAGGACGGGTATTTGCCAGATTCTTCAGCTGAAGATTCCGACACAAGTTTGGGAGAAGTATTCAAGGCCTTAATGTCGAACATGACTACGGCTGATCCATCTACAATGGAAGACGACGATCAAATGCAAACGTGGGAGGACCCATGGGTTCATCACCTGAACATGCAATATGGTGATAGGTTCGAACAGAGAGAGCCACCCACCGAAGACGAGGTAGTCCAAATCAATATGGGTGATGAAGACAATCCAAGGCCCATATTCATCAGTGGTAGTCTTCCATCAGATGAAAAGGAGGAATTAATTGCCTTGATCAGAGAATATATCGACGTCTTCGCCTGGAACTACGAAGACATGCCAGGGCTCGATCCCAATGTGGCGATGCACCGCCTCGACATCAAGCCGGATGCCAAACCTGTCAAGCAATAGCAAAGACGGTTTCGTCCGCAGATCATGGAAGCCATCGAGGCTGAAGTTAAAAAGTTGATCGACTCAGGGTTTATCCGGGAAGAACAACATCCAGACTGGTTAGCCAATATCGTTCCAGTCATGAAGAAGAATGGCAAAATCAGGATTTGCATCGACTTCAGGAATCTGAACGAAGCATGTCCAAAAGATGATTTTCCTCTCCCAATCACGGACGTCATTATCGACAATACGTGCGGATTCGAAAGAATGTCCTTCATGGACGGCTTTTCGGGGTATAATCAAATCAAGATGCACCCGGATGACGAAAAGCATACGGCATTCAGAACGCCCCTCGGTATTTTCTGCTACACGGTGATGCCATTCGGTCTGAAGAATGCAGGTGCCACATACCAGCGAGCGATGACTAAGATTTTCCAGAAACACCTCAGGAAAACAGTTGAATGCTACGTTGATGATTTGGTGGTGAAAAGCCGCAGCAAGGAAGATCACATCAAAGACTTGAGAACAATGTTTGATCTCATGCGGAGTCATCAATTGAAGATGAATCCCACAAAATCCTTCCTCGGAATGTCCAGCGGAAAATTCCTTGGATTTGTCGTTACCACCAAGGGTATACACATAGACCCAGACAAGGTAAAGGCGATAAATGAATTGCAACCCCCGAAGAACCTAAGGGAACTCAGAGGATTGCAAGGGCGTTTAGCGTATATCCGGAGATTCATTTCAAATCTTTCCGGGAAGTGCCAACCGTTTTCGAAGCTAAACAAGAAAGGCGTATCGTTTATTTGGGACGATGCTTGCCAGAAGGCATTCGAAGATATCAAGGCATATCTAATGAATCCACCTGTTCTTGTTGCACCAAAATCAGGTAAACCGTTCTTGATTTATATCAAGGCGATGAACCATTCGATAAGTGCTTTATTAGCACAAGACGATGATAATGGTCACGAACAGGCAGTCTATTATCTAAGTCAGACCTTGATAGGCGCCGAGTCTCGATACCCGATGATCGAGAAAGAATGTCTTGCATTGGTGTTTGCGGTGCAGAAGATGCGACATTACTTAGTCGGCCAGACGATTTATGTCATTGCCAGTGTTAATCCGGTACGAGTATTCATGACTCAACCAGGTTCGATGAATTGGCGGTTGGCAAAATGGGCCCTTCTTTTGTCCCAGTATGATCTGCACTTCAAACAGCAGAAGTCGGTCAAAGGACAGGCAATTTGTGATCTTTTGGCGGCGAGCCCGACAACAGATACGGTGGAAGTATACGATGACTTGCCAGATGAAACCCACGAGGTTAATACCACGTCACACCAACAAGTATGGCAGTTATATTTTGATGGTGCCTCGAGAGCAGTCAATAAAGCAGTAACTCCGGGATGTCCTAAGGTCACTTCTGGAGTTGGAGTTGTCTTAGTTTCCCCAGGGAAGCACGTGATGCCTCGAGCTTATTCGCTGACGAGTCCATGCTCTAACAACGTAGCCGAGTATAACGCACTCCTCATAGGACTCAGTTTCGCCAAGGAGCTGGGGGTCGAATATCTCGAAGCCTTTGGGGATTCTCAACTAATTGTCAACCAAGTTCGTGGGGAGTATGAAGTCAGGAACCCAGATCTGATTCCATACCACCAAGAGGCCGTCAGAGTGGCAGATTCTTTTGAAGAATTTTACATTGAATACATCCCGCGTCTTCAGAACGCTTATGCAGATGCACTGGCAGCACTAGCAGTGTCACTCGCGCAACCGCCCGAAACTGAACTGTTAGTCACAGTAAGATCACACCAACTCTGCGTACCCATATACGACATGGATATTGAAGAGGAGGATGATAAAAACGAGAACGCTAAAGAGGTGAACTCAACCCAAATCGGGTCTGAGCCCCGAGATTGGCGTTTTCCCATTATTGACTACGTCCAATATGGCATTTTGCCAGAGGATGTAAAAGAAAAAGAATCTATCCGCCGAAGAGCACCACGATTCTTTTACAATACCAAGACCCGTACGCTGTATCGCCGAGGGTACGATGACTTGCTTCTCCGATGCCTTTCGAATGAAGAAGCAAAAGAAGTTCTTAAGGAAGCACACGAAGGAGAGTGCGGCGCACATCAGCCTGGTCCCAAGCTGTATGATCGAATCAGAAGAATGGGATATTTCTGGCCAACAATGGTTCGTGACGCGATTGAGTACGCTCGAGAATGTCACGCTTGTCAAGTACATGCAAACTATATGCACCAACCACCGGAGCGATTACACACGTCAACCACGTCATGGCCATTCGAGACATGGGGTATGGACATTGTCGGTCCCATCTTCCCGCCTTCAGTCAAAGGTGATCGATTCATCCTCGCTATCACCGACTACTTTTCAAAGTGGGCTGAAGCCATTCCGCTTAAGGAAGTAAAGACGAACAACGTCATCAACTTCATCAAGCATCACGTTATATACCGACACGGCGTGCCGAGGAGGATCATTCATGACAACGGTCCGCAATTCATAAGCAACGCCTTCATCCGGTTCTGTGACAAGTTCAAGATCCAAGATGTTTCGTCAACACCTTATTACCCTGCCGCTAACGGATTAGCTGAGGCTTTCAACAAGACGATCATCAAGATCTTATCGAAGCTTGTGAAAACCAACAAACGGGATTGGGACGATAAACTCGGAGA
>BQKN01051963.1:0-20853 GCA_022839385.1 Asparagus kiusianus | reverse complement strand
GTTCAGTTGAATAAGACTGATGGAGAAATGACTATCAGAGGTAATAGTTAACTTGATAGTTAGGTTTGGTCCTAACTGTAGGAAGGTTTGACCAGGTGGGAGATTTAAGGATGAAATCCTCTGTCGACATGTTGCCCATTTGAGTAGAACATCTCCACCACGAATGGGTATGAAGTTGCCGTCGGATGCAAGTCTTCTGGCAATTGATGCATTTAAGCGTTACCGATCATCTTCGGCCAGTAGTAGCCAAGTCTTCGTAGCCGGTCTCACGGTATGGGTCCGAGACGATGAACTCGACAGATGCCATTGTGGGCCTCTGGTGCTTCGAAGCATTGCCCCTTTGTTTCAAAGAGGGTTTGGATGGGGAGGTGGTTTCCACTACCAAGTGAAGTTGCTTTGGTCATCACCTCCTTCAGATCCACATGGCTCTTCAGCATCCATACGCTTGAGCATGCTCTCGACTTGTTCTCCTTGGCGGATTAAGTCTTTCTATGAGCGAGCTATGACAACGCCCATGTTAGATAGGATGTCGATGGAGAGATTGTTTCGGCACATCTCAATAAGAGTGGCCTTAGAAACCTGATCACGTGTATGCAGTGATCGATTCCTGAACCTCTTGACAAAGTTACTTATAGACTCTGTCTTCCTCTGCTTTGCAGCTAGCAGGGTGGCCACAGATATTTCTTCGTCATCGTCGAAGAATCTGGCCATGAAGAGCCTTTCTATGTCCTTCCAGCAGGTGATGGATTCAGGCTCCAATCCGCGGAACCATTCAAAAGCGACCCCCTTGAGGGTACCAACGAACAGTCGAGTCATAATAGGATCATTCCCCACTATGTGTCTAGTTTGCGCCTGGAAGTAGTAGATGTTCTAGGTAGGAGAACCCTTGCCATCGAACTGCAGGAGGTCTAGTGGCTAAAACTTCATCGGGTAGGAGAGCAAACCGACAGGGTTCACTACTATGCAGACCTAGAGTCGAGGAAACATAAAGTGGTCCAGTTACCTCAGCGGCAAACTAGTCACATTTCTACTCAACTTACGACAGAGAAATGGACTCTCGTCAAAAGGGCTCGTTCGACCCTTAAAGAATGTATACAAAAGCGTCAGGTGAAGGCCGCTCGTGCCCGTGTCCTTCGTCAACAGATGCAAGGAAAGAAGAAAGAAATGGTATCTGAAAAATCACCGAAGAACTGCAAAGTTTGGATTCCTAAATTCGAACATGCACAAAAATTAGATCAAGGGAATTCATTTCTCAACCGCGGCAGTCCATACTGCCACGATAAGCCATTCGCCCGCGCCAATCCACACTGCCGCGGCAAAATCTTCAAACGCGGCAGTCAGTCTTGGAGATCCCACAACTGCTCCGGGAGATCCCACAGGACCATCCCAAAGAAGGAAGTCAGTCTTGGAGCGCCTCGGTCCACTTCCCGAGGAGCGAAGCAAAGCTCCAGTCCAAGAACGTTTGGGCCCACTAAAGAAGCCCCGAACGAATCAACATGTTGGGAGTCACCGCCACCCTCAACATGACAAGGAGTTCATGGCACCCAAGCGCACCACTTTGCGCATTGAAGTCCAGGAGCCCACTGAGAATTCACGCCCACAAAGGCGTGTTTCTAGGCGTGTGACTCTTGAAAGCCCAAAAGAGGCAGCTCACCCTCAGAAGGAAATATTGTCGTCTGATGATGATAATGTTATACCTGAGAAGTCGTGCCAACACACGATAGGTTGCTCCGATCTTCAAGTCGATGAGTTGTACTATTGTACTGGAGGTACGAGTAAAACAAGGAAAAGGAGTCCTCGAGAATTGACAACTCAATGTCTTTGTTCCAAACTCATTCGGGCAGTATTGTCTGAGTGCAACTACGCCAAGACAGTCCCCGAGAGAATTTTGGTTTTCGAAAGACTCACTGCTGAGACGCCAAAACCAAGGCATAGGCGTTTCCGACGAAGAAGAACGGTGGTCGAAGATGGAGAATTTCCGAGGGTTACCACCAACATGACCAACAAAGGAACATCGGCTCAGGACGATCCCAAGGCTATTCCAGAGGTGCCCCGACGTGTAACTCGTCTGCAGTCCGGAGCTATCATTCGTGCGACATATGGTAGGATTCAGACAAGATTACCTTTAGGAGATGAAGAATCAGATGCCGGCTCGGCAGTTGCATCTGATAATACCGTATCCAGCGAGGGACAACCCCGCGAGTCATTCATGATAAGCGCGGAACAAGTGGCCAAGATGCTCGAAGAAGCCATGGCCAAACAACAGGAGAGCTTCAGGTTCGAAATGTAGATGGCCATGCAGAATATGAGAGAAATACATGAGCAACAAATCCAGGCACTGACGAACCAGCAAGGCGAACCAAGCCGCCGTAACCAGGTTATTCAGGAAGATGAGCACACGAATACGGATGAAGCTCGCAATGCCAATAATCCTCCCGTCAATGCAGGGGGTGGTAATAAGAATGCTAGTCACAACGCCACACTTCCACCTCAGAATCGTACTAACGAAAACACAGGTGAAAGTTTGAAGATCAAAAACCTCGAGAGCAAGATCAATACGTTGATTTCTGCTCAAGAGATGAAGAAAACGGGCATTCCTTGTCCATACCCGAGAGAATGGGAATCAATCCTGTATCCAGCGAAGTTCAATTTAATTAACTTCACGTCGTTTGATGGGAAGGGTTCACCCACCCAGCATTTGATTTACTTCAAATCACATCTGGGGGTTATCTCTGGCAATGAGCCTCTGATGGTACGGTCCTACGCTGGCACTCTTCGCAGAGCCGCCTTCGATTGGTATCGCCGCCTCAAGCCAGGTAGCGTGAATAGCTGGGACGACATGGAGACCAAATTCCTCGCCAACTTCTTCGACGACGACAACGAGATATCCATCGGATCGTTGCTCGACGAGAAACAAAAAGACGGGGAATTAGTAGATACCTTCGTCAAAAGGTTCCGGAACAAGGTGATGAACTGTCGGGACCCGATCATGGAGGAGTTCATTCTCCAAACCTGCCAAAACAACCTCGCATTAGACGTTTTGGAAGCAATAGGGACGGCACCATCCAAAATATGGAAGGATCTGAAGGTCCGAGGAGAGCAGGTTGAGCGATTCTTTAGGAGGAAGAAGGCGGAGAGAGGCCAGCAGGCGACGAATGCTCCAGCACAGAATTTCAACCACGAGGAAAAGGTAAGGCACATGCTAATGCAGTTGATGCTAATCAAACTTTCCAATTGCAACCTCAGCAACAGCCGCAGCAACAAGCACCACAACAGTCGCAGTCATAATGGCGACAACGGCCTCAGAAGCAGAAATCTTCGGAGCCCAGATTTCCTAAGGTGTACTCCTTTAAAGATGACGAAGTTCCCGTTATCTTTAAGTACCTGTTGGAGAATAACAAAATCCAGCTGCCGGCGATCGTGGATCAAGAAGGGGCTAGCAAGGTGACGGATCCGAAGTATTGCACGTACCATAGAGCGGTCCACCACCCTACGAGGTCATGCTACCATCTCAAGGACAAGATCCAGGCGTTAATTGATGTGGGCGTCATAACTCCGAAGCCGCCCAAGAATGTAGGAGCAAATGCGGTGTCAATTAGCTTTGGATCAGTACCCACCTCATGGTTTGAACCAAAACATATCACCAAGGTGGGAATGAAGACGGTAAACGATGATCCATATGGACAGCGCCAAAAAGGGCTTGTGCCACACACAGCCCCAAACGGCAAAATCCTCTGGGTCCATCCTGATCTTCTTGAAGACGATCAGTGGGCGACTTCCTCAACCAAAAAGGGTAAAGGCAAGTCCTGCAATGCTATTTCCGCGATCTTCGAAGAGAACGGTGATGAAGCTCCTACCTTCCCGCTCTCCGATGAAGAACAAGAAGTTTTTGCCACTAGAAGCGGAAACCAGTACCACTTCAATTATCCGTCACCTAGTGATCAGTTAGCTGAGCAGGGGGTGACTAAGTCGGGACCAGCCAAGACGCTCACAAAGCTGGGGGTGATTACAACTCCTAGACCGGTTGAAGAAGCTCGACAACAACCGGTTAACAAACAGAAAGAAAAGAGGCTCCAAGAGGTGCAAAATCCGAAGCAGTCTCGTTTCAATCGTCTGATTGGAAGAGATAAACCGGAGAGTTCGAATACTCTGCGCATCTTCGATGTTATGGCTCAACTAGCTAACATTCCAGCGCGGATAACATTGTATGAGTTGCTACGGTTGTCTAAGGAAACCAGGGAAGCCTTACAAGAAGCCTTGGCTAATTCGGAAGTGCTCCTTACTCAGATCAAGCCGGTACCTGAAGGGTCAGAATCGTTAATTCAGCATTGTAATATAGCGGCTAAGAACCTTCCCTGCATTACCTTCACCAAAGAGGATATGCAGACGAAGAATTCGAACCACGATCGGCCCTTATATTTCATTGGGTACATTGGCTCCAGCGAAGTTAACCGAATCCAAGTAGATCCGGGTTCCGCTGTGAGTATTATGCCGCTTCGCTTGATGCATAACCTCGGTATTCCAGTTAACAAATTGACGGCCACAAGCACTGTTATCTACGGATTCAATACCAGCGGGTCAAGACCTTTGGGTAAAATCCGGATAAAATGCCAAATGGGTGATTTGAAGACGGAGGTCACATGTTACGTGATTGATGCCGAGACATCATATAACTTACTACTGGGTCGACCTTGGATGCATAGTAACGTTATAATTCCTTCCACTCTCCATCAGTGTTTGAAATACGTCGATACTGATGGTAAGGTCAGGACGGTGGTCGCGGATAAGCAACCATTCAAAGGGTTTGAGAATTATTTCACTGATTCCCTCCTTTATGGTAACGAATCCGATACTGAACCATCGGCCCAGGGCACGACAGCGGAGAAGAAGCTGATACTGAAGCCGGATTTGATTACAATGGAGGTTTTGTTTTTAATGACATTGTACCCTTTGTAATCAATCTTGATGATGAACAATCATCAGATAGCAGTTGTAACTGGCAACTTGCCAATAATGGAATAAATGATGATTTAGAGTACTCACTGTCTCTTGATGATGTGATAAAGGGATTGTATGATAATCCCGATTTGTATATGCCGCTTCGATCGTCCTATATGGCAAAAAAAGCCTCCAACATTCTTTTGGGACAACCCTGGTTATCCCTGCCAAAATAGGAGGCAAAAAAGAAGTGATTTATGGTAAAGGAGAGAGCTTTCCATTACCTGATCATTTCTTAAAAGAAGATGAGAATGATGACAAACCTGGTCAACATTTATCTAAGTACAGTCCGGAAGCACGCAAGCTCATGGAAAAACAAGGATATAATTTCACACTCGGAGAAGGTTTATACTTCGATCGAGGTCCCCGTATTCCAGCCAAGGCATCATATGTACCAAAAGGGAAACCGGACGATTATTATAAATTCAGACGGGGTTTAGGCTATGCCTCCTCATCTGATGACGAATGTTGCTGGCAAATCATCGATCAAATCGCTAACAAAGGTAAAAATGGGTACTCATCAGATTCCTCGGAATGGGATTCCGATACAAGTCTGGGAGAAGTATTCAAAGCCCTGATGATGAACATAACTACGACTGATCCATCCATGATGGAGGGCGACGATCAAATGCCAACATGGGAGGACCCATGGATTCATCACCTAAACATGCAGTATGGTGATAGATTTGAACAGAGGGAACCCCCCACTGAAGATAAAGTAGTCCAAATTAACATGGGCGACGAAGCCAACCCAAAGCCTATATTCATCAGCGATGGTCTTCCCCTAAATGAGAAGGAGGAATTAATTGCTCTCATCAGGGAATATATTGACGTCTTCGCCTAGAACTATGAAGACATGCTAGGGCTCGATCCCAATGTGGCAGTGCATCGCCTCGATATCAAGTCGGATGCTAAACCTGTCAAACAACAGCAAAGACGGTTTCGTCCGCAGATTATGGAAGCCATCGAGGCAGAGGTTAAGAAATTGATCGATTCAGGATTTATCCGAGAAGAGCAACATCTAGACTGGCTAGCTAATATTGTTCCAGTCATGAAGAAGAATGGTAAAATCAGGATTTGCATCGACTTTAGGAACCTGAATGCGGCATGTCCAAAAGACGACTTTCCTCTCCCAATCACGGACGTCATCATCGACAATACGTGCGGATTTGAGAGGATGTCTTTTATGGATGGCTTTTCGGGATATAACCAAATCAAGATGCACCTAGATGACGAGAAGCATACAGCATTCAGAATGCCCCTTGGTGTCTTTTGCTACACGGTGATGCCTTTCGGTCTAAAGAATGCAGGTGTCACGTACCAGCGAGCAATGACTAAGATTTTCCAAGAACATCTTAGGAAAACGGTTAAGTGCTATGTTGATGATTTGGTTGTGAAAAGCCGCAACAAAGAAGATCACATCAAGGACTTGAGGACAATGTTCGATCTCATGCGGAGTCATCAATTGAAGATGAACCCCACTAAATCCTTCCTTGGAATGTCCAGCGGAAAATTCCTTGGATTCGTCGTCACTACGAAAGGTATACATATCGATCCTGATAAGGTGAAGGCGATACACGAACTGCAACCCCCTAGAAATCTAAGAGAACTCAGAGGATTGTAAGGACGTTTAGCTTACATTCCACGGTTCATCTCAAATCTTTCTGGGAAGTGCCAACCATTCTCTAAGTTAAACAAGAAGGGCGTGTCATTTATTTGGGACGACGCATGTCAAAAAGCACTTGAAGATATCAAGACATATCTGACAAATCCCCCTGTTCTCGTTGCACCAAAATTAGGTAAACTGTTCTTGATTTGCATCAAAGCAATGAACCACTCGATAAGTGCTTTATTAGCGCAAGACGATGATAACGGTCACGAACAGGCAGTCTATTATCTAAGTCGGACTTTGGTAGGCGCCGAGTCTCGATATCTGATAATTAAGAAAGAATGTCTCGCATTGGTATTCGTAGTACAAAAGATGTGACATTACTTGGTTGGGCAGACGATTTACGTCATTTCTAATGTTAATCCGGTACGGGTATTTATGACTCAACCGGGTTCGATGAATTGGCGGTTAGCGAAGTGGACCCTTCTCTTGTCCCAATATGATTTACACTTCAAACAGCAGAAGTCAATCAAAGGACAAGCAATTTGTGATCTTTTGGCGGCAAACCCGACCGCGGATACGGCAGAAATATATGATGACTTGCCGGATAAAACCCACGAGGTTAACACTACATCGCACCAACAAGTATGGCAATTATACTTCGATGGTGCTTCGAGAGCAGCTAATGTGGCAATAAACCCTGGATGTTCTAGAGTCTCCTCCGGAGTCGGAGTTGTTTTAGTTTCCCCGGGGAAGCATGTGATGCCTCGGGCTTATTCACTGACTGAACCATGTTCCAATAACGTAGCTGAGTACAACGCGCTCCTCATTGGACTCAGTTTCGCCAAGGAGCTGGGGGTCGAATATCTCGAAGCTTTTGGGGATTCTCAATTGATAGTCAACCAAGTCCAGGAAGAGTATGAAGTCAGGAACCAAGACCTGATCCCGTACCACCAAGAAGCCGTCAAAATGGCAGAATCTTTTAAAGAATTCTTTATTGAATACATCCATCGTCTCCAGAATGCTTATGCGGATGCACTGGCAGCACTAGCGGTATCACTCACGCAGCCTCCCACGACTGAACTGCTAGTCACAGTAAGATCACATCAACTCTGCGTACCCATATACAGTATGGATATCGAAGAGGAAGATGATAGAAATATAAGCGCCAAGGAGGTGAACTCAACTCAAATTGGGTCTGAGTCCCGAGATTGGCGTTTTCCTATCATTGACTATGTCCAATATGGTATTTTGCCAGAGGATGTAAAAGAAAGGGAATCAATCCGCCGAAGAGCACCAAGATTCTTCTATAATACCGAGACCCATACTTTATACCGTCGAGGGTACGATGATTTGTTACTTCGATGCCTTTCGAACAAAGAAGTAGAAGAAGTTCTTAAGGAAGCACACGAAGGAGAATGCGGTGCGCATCAGCCTGGTCCCAAACTGTATGATCGCATCAGGAGAACGGGATATTTTTGGCCAACAATGGTTCGTGACGCGATCGAATACACCCGAGGATGTCACGCCTGTCAAGTACATGCAAATTATATGCACCAACCACCGGAACGGTTACACACGTCAACCACGTCCTGGCCATTCGAGACATGGGGTATGGACATTGTCGGTCCTATTTTTCCCCCTTCAGTCAAAGGTGATCGATTTATTCTCGCAATCACGGATTACTTTTCAAAGTGGGCTGAAGCAATTCCGCTTAAAGAAGTGAAGACGAACAACGTCATCAATTTCATCAAGCATCATGTCATATACCGACACGGCGTGCCAAGACGGATCATTCATGACAACGGTCCACAGTTCATAAGCAACGCTTTCGTCAGGTTTTGTGACAAGTTCAAAATTCAAGATGTTTCGTCAACATCTTATTATCCCGCTACGAATGGATTAGCTGAGGCTTTTAACAAGATGATCATTAAGATCCTGTCAAAGCTCGTGAAGACCAATAAGCGAGATTGGGACGATAAACTCGGCGAAGCACTCTGGGCTTATCGTACCACCATACGCACACCTACGGGAGCTACCCCATATTCGTTGGTATATGGATGTGAAGCTGTGCTACCATTGGAAATCCAAATCCCGTCCCTTCGGATCGCGCTCACAACGGAGATGACGACAGAAGAGCAACATCAGAAACATCTCGAAGAACTCGAAATGTTAGATGAAAAACGCTTGGAAGCTCAACAACACATTGAGTTTTATCAAGCCAGAATATCTAGGGCTTTTAACAAAAGAGTCCGACAGAGAAGCTTCAAGGAAGGAGATCTGGTCCTTGCTGCTCGCCGGCCGATAATCCTCAACACCAAGAAGAAAGGTAAGTTTGAACCCAAATGGGAAGGGCCATTTGTGATAGACACGGTCTACTCAAATGGCGCTTATCGCCTAATTTCTCTAGAAGGCGTCAGGCAATTAATGCTAATAAATGGGAAGTTCCTGAAAAAATACTATCCCTAGTATATTCAGGATAACCCATTTATCGGGAAGTTCCTTGAAGAATATTACACTTAATATTCTAGAGGATAACCCAAAATTATTTTCACCACTAAAATCCCTCACTCGCCAATTTCAATTGATAGTGAGTCCATCAAAAGTGTTTTTCTGGTCCAAGTCACCAACAAATTCCCCTTTTGATTCTTCCCACGAACAAGAGGTCCACTTTCAATTCAGAGCCTCCTTTCGATAAACGAAAGAACTCCCTTCTTTTCTCTTTGGTTAAACCTCTTCATGGGTATAACTAAAGTTGAAATTTCATTTCGATAAACGTAAAAACTCATCTAGATAACCAATCCTATAAAAGGTAAGCTTATCTAGATCTTCCGGATTCTCGAAGTGGAGATCCCACTTCTAGTTTCTTTCTTGTACTGGAAATAGAATATAAAATTCTTCCTTTCTAAAATCAATGAATAGAATATAAAATTCTTCCTTCCTTGTTCGGGGAATAGAATATAAAATTCTTCCTTTCCCACATCAACCCTTTTTCCAAGAATTTATCAAATTTAGGATTCATCCTAGGAAGTTTATCCCGAATCCTAAGCAGGGATAAGTCTGCGCCTAACACGCGCTGCCGGTTTAGTCTTTCTCCGTAGAAGAAGACACCAGAGTCGATTCTGGGGTATTTTATCCTAAAACCTAAGCAGGGATAAGTCTGCGCCTAACCCGCGCTGCCGGTTAGTTCTTAACCGTTAAAAAGAACACCCGCCCACATATTCAACGTTGTGGCAGGTTGTTATTAATAACACCAAAATCCATGCCTTACACGCATGGGGAATTTCATCCTGAATCCTAAGAAAGGATATGCCGACGCCTAACACGCGTCGCTAGGTTAGTCTTTTACTGTCTAAAAAGACACCAGAACCTAATTCTGGGGACCTTTATCCCAAAACCTAAATAGGGATAAGTCAACGTCTAATACACGTTGTTGGGTAGCCTATTCCCATAACAATGGCAAAGTCTACGTATTCGAAGTCGTAGCACAAAGTCTCAGAGAATTCACTCTCTTAGCACAACGTTACATGCGGAACGGATTTAGACAATTCGCATGCTAGCCCGACTCAAACGGTAGTCGGTAAAGGCTAATCAAATCCGTTGAGGGCTGGGGGTTAGCCAAAAATCCTAAAGTCAATGCCTAACACGCGTCACCGGGTAGTCTATTCCCGTAATAAATGGTGAAGTCTACGTATTCGAAGTCGTAGCACAAAGTCTCAGAGAATTCACTCTCTTAGCACAACGTTACATGCGGAACGGATTTAGACAATCCGCATGCTAGCCCGACTCAAACGGTAGTCGGTAAAGGCTAATCATATCCGTTGAAGGCTGAGGGTTAGCCAAAAATCCTAAAGTCAACGCCTAACACGCGTTGCCGGGTAGCCTATTCCCGTAACAAATGGCAAAGCCTATGTATTCGACATCATAGCACAAAGTCTAAGGGAGTTCATTCCTTTAGCGCAACGTCACATGCGGAACGGACTAAAATAATCCGCATGTAAGCCCGATTCAAACGGTAATCGGTAAGAGCACGTCAAATCCGTTGAGGGCTGAGGATTTTCCAAAAATCCTAAGTCAACGTCTGATACACGTTGCTGTTTAGTATTTTCACAGGAGAAAGACGAAGTCTACGTATTCAATATCGTAGCACTAAAAGGGTTAACTCTTTTAGCTTAACATCACATGCGGAACGGACTTAAACAATCCGCATGCTAGCCCGACTCAAACGGTAGTCGGTAAAGGCTCATCAAACCCGTTGATGGCTGAGAATTTGCCAAAAATTCTATAAATACGAGTCATTGACGCATCAACTCTGTTAGTTGGTCTCGTGATTCGAGTATCCGCCACGCTCCAATTCCTTAAGAGCTTAAACTGTGTATACTCCAGCAGACGTACGAACTGTGTCAAACGTCGAACAACGCGTCACAATGAAGCTCAAACGCCGGACAACGCGTCACAATGAAGCTCAAACGTCGAACAACGCGTTGCAAATGAAGACTCAACGCCAACAATCGATGGTCGGTTCTATGTTGAAACAACAGACACGAGCTAAAGATCAGAAAATTAGGAATTAGCTTCAAGTTTAAAATTCCGACAACGGTCAGACAATAAATGCAGCACTGGAACCCTTTCAAGCATTCGACAAAGCACCGAATAGCCTGAAGGATTGAAAGAATCAAGAACAGAAGCCATTCCAAAGTCCCGTTACACCGATTGAAGGTTGGGACAATCATATCCAAAGTATTCCAGACTCTTCCATAAAAGAACGAGGCTGGAAAACTTTGGAGGGGGTATCTGTAGGCGTATAAAACTGCTTATAGGTCCCTTAACACAGCTCGGCACGGTGATTCGACAAACCAACGAACCATTGGATGGTATATCCAAGCGTGTTCGAAGCTAAGTGAGACGCGATGAAGCGGGTTAATGAAGCGATGAGGTTAATGAACCATACACAAGCTAACGGGTCGAGGAATCAACGAGTCATCCAACCAAGAGCGGACTCGAACGAACCAAGATCGAATCAAGATCAGTTTCGGACTCGAACTCAAAAATGGATTTACTACCAAATCAGGATCCGGATTTACTGCCAAATCAGGTCAACGAATGAAGTCCGGATAAATCAACCACAGAACCGGAAAACGGCGAAAGAAACCAACACCAAGAGAGACTCGGCCGAAACCGAGCCACCTCAACCACAGAACCGGAAAACGGCAAAAGAAACCAACACCAAGAGAGACTCGGCCGAAACCGAGCCACCTCTTGGTGGCTTGGCCAAGGCCGAGCCACCTTGAGGTGGCTCGGTGGCCGAGCCACCTCTTGGTGGTTCGGCCAAGGCCGAGACACCTTGAGGTGGCTCGGTGGCCGAGCCACCTCATGGTGGCTCGGTGGCCGAGCCACCTGGGCTTAGATCAGATCTGGGCCCAGATCTGAGCCCAGATCTGATTTGAAAACCTATAAATATAGGGGGATGGCTCATTTTTCAAGGGTTAGAGATTTTGGAGCCGAAACTCTGCTCGATTAAGAACTCATCTTCGGATTTTCAAGCTTAGAAGACTCGGACTCTCAGATCTGGTTCTTGGCGATCATCCTCGCTAAATTAGGCAGGAGTTCGAGAGAGATCAGGTCTGAGATCTACACGGTTTCCCTTCGGATCAAAGCTTGGCCTTTGATCCCCAGAAGAGTCTCGATTTCGCTTGGTCGATTTCGATAACTTGGGCTATTATTTCCTTGGTGAAATAATCCCCTCGGTTGTTATTTCCTTGGCGAAATAACACCCGCTATACCGTGTAGATCCGACCGGATTTAGATCGCGTGGTGGTCCACGGATAAACCCCGGCGCAGGCAAAGAACCCACACAAGTGAGTGACCGTAAAACAGGAGCTCGTGATTCGTTCGACATAGAAGGAAAGTTGTAATTTTTATTTTCTTTCTTTGATCTCGTTGTAACCGGATCTTATAAAAAGACCGGATCTTTGTAATTGATAAACAATTATTTGAGATAGCAATGGAATCAATGAAGAAAACGATTTTTCCCGCGAACAGGGTGGATTTAAGTATTCGACCTTGGATCGCTCAGAGGTGACAACTAGTCGTCCTGTGCATGTCAACAAGGTTCAAAAGTAGAAAATAGGTTGCTCGAATCATGGTAATGATGAGGAGTGAGAAGGAGTAGGCACCCGCTATTTATGCTTCGTGGATTTGCGTGAAGCCCACGAAGTCCTCTCTTTCATCTTCTTCTTCTCGCTCAGAAGCTGTTCCAACATCTCCTTCAGGGAATCGATGGTTGCTTGTTGCTCGTCGAGTCTCTTGGATATCTCATCAGGGATGTCGGTCATGTGCATATTTGCGTGCTCGCCCTGAACTAAGCTTGAGACTTGCGACGCTGCCACTGCCGAGCAATCATCGTCATCATTGTCAGAGATGGAAGCTAGGCGCGTGTAGTCAAATGGAATAGCCACCCCCGTTCGGGCGCGAGTGCGTTGGTGGATACGTTCACGCTCAATGGCCTTAGACTTTCCTGTCACATTGACAGTTGCGTCGGGGTGCTCTACATCATCGTAAGTCTTGTGGGGCGTGCACTTGTAAGTCAAGCGTCCCCTGAGATCCCCTATAGGTTGATAGTGATAACCCCCAACGTTGGACGGACGAGACGTGAAGTCGCATGAAGGAGGCTCAAGGGAGCTGATATGAGGATACTTAGGAAATTACCTAAGTGTCGGATCCAACCGACCGTGTCGAGACAGGCGAGGTCTGGAATGTGGGCGAGCTCTAGACGACTACAGGTGAGCTCGAGCATTTGGATGACCTTCAGCCGGTTGCTGGCGAGGTCGAGTCGACTGGTCGTTCAGGCGAGGTTCAAGGACTGTTTGAGTAATCTGATCAATATATTGATTTATTACTGGTTGTGGTTGAATTGCATTGGGTATTACCCTACTGTCTGGGAAATTTATTTCATCCCACTTAATTTGCTTATTAACTGTGACATTTGATGTCAAAACATTTGTCTCTACCAGAGCTGTTTTACCTGGTTTCGAATGGATTTTAGCTTTTGGAGCTAGCGTAGTTAGAATTTTAAAATGAATTCTATATATAATAGCAATAGTCTCAGATCCGGATATAAAGCTATATCCATGTGTTTTAATATTTAGGCTTATTGCCTCTGGAATATTTGGATCTGCCAGAGACATACTAAAATTATGATAGATGTTAAAATAGACTGGACCGTTACATAAACTGGTCCCCATAATTCCCATTAAAGATTGAGTCCAATTTAGACATCTAGCATCTCTTAAACATGTTAATATAGATGTGTTTAACCCCTGTAATGTCTATGGTTTAAAAGCTATTTGTATTATACATATATGTAGGTATTTGTATTTGTCCATATACGGCTTTATGTCTACTGGTCCAAATAATTGAATAGTTTGCTCTTCTCTATCGACCGTAGTGGTTCGTTCTAGATTTTAATGGCAATTAAGGATTTATAATCTAAAAATCCTACTTTATAAATGTCTTTATTAGGGACGTCTGAGATAGTCCATTTATTTGGACTTTTTATTTCAGAATTATATTCACTTAACTTTGTATTTTTTTCCTTTTTTTACCCGTATAACGGGTTGTTTTGGATGAGCTTTCAGCTATGTCCGACATAAACATTCTTAATGGTTTATCTAGTAAACAATAATCAATAAGTATATAGATCTAATATTTTCTTTCTTTTTGGTAAAAAACAACCTAGTTGCTAATAATGCACGTCTGTCGACGACTTACACTACCCTTGTAGGCATCTAAAAATGCTTATAGATATCCAAATACATCTCAAGACAATGAGTGCTATCTTCTAAAGGCAGAAGGGATTATCCAAAGCCAAAAGAAGCTAAGAAACAAGTTAATGGAACAATGTATACTGACGCGCATAGGCGCGACAGTCACCATTGACGCGCGTAGGCGCGGCAGTCACCACTGATGCGCATATGCACGGTAGTGAACCCTGACTCGCGTAGGCGCGGCAGTGTAGTATGACGCGCGTATTATGGGTCGTTTTCTCGATGTTTGCTGACGGTTTTCAACATCTTCTGAGAGTCCACGCGGCGGCATATCAGAAAGAGAACATGTGCTAACGTGGGGGTGGTTATAGACCAAGAAAAGTGGTATTTCGTGGGCCTAAAGACGTGGGAGAACAGTTAAGAACGTGATGGAACGTGGCTGGAACAGCCTCTTTAGCCGCGTTAGCCTACACTGACGCGCTAATAGCTGTGGCAGCGAAGACTGACGCGCCGAAAGGATACACACTTAGTCAGTTATTTTGCCTCTATTTTCACTGTTGTGCACCCATATCCCTATAAATACCTTCCTAGACACGAATCCAAGGGGAGGGAGCGGATTGGAGAAAAAAAGCTTAAGTTTTTTGGTGAATTTGAGCAAGAGAGAGATTCCTCATTCCTCACAAACGCTTTTCAATCTTTTAGCGATTCCTAAAGATCTAAGCTCTGACTTAATCTTTGGAAGAGTGAACATCTTAGATCAATAAGATATTCGCTTCAAATTCTTACTTCGATAAACGAAAAAAGAATCCCTAAAACTTTCGCAATCTGTGATTTGGTAGCCTACGAGCCAAAGTACTCCCGGCACAGGCAAAGTCTCACAAATCAGAAATCGATAAACGATTTTTGTGTTATTTTCTAAGAAAGTTATAATTTGCTTAATTTTCATTGTAATTCACTGTAAACGATTAAAGTTTTAATGGAATCGACAATAAAAACGACTTTCGGCGAAAACAAACTGGCGACCACAGTAGGAGCTAACGGTCTCGCTGCTGAGACCGTAGTGTCACAACCGATCAAGATTGTGATCAATGAAGAGATCGAATATGAGTTTGATTAAGCAAAATTTGAGGAGTATCTGTCATCCTCATCCTCGAAATCTTCCTGTAGAAATCTTCCTCGTCCCGCAAATACAGGAAGATTTCATCTTCAAAGAAGGTTGTTCAGTCTTCAACTTCGATGAAGACTACAAGTGAAAATTCTTGCCCGATTATGGCTAAGGATGTTGCTTGCTCCATATTTGTTCCAAATGACCCTTCACCAGTTCAGGGGTCATTGAACCAAAGCTCACCTGCACTGACGAAGAGGGCTCGTCAGAGACAACGTCAACGCCATGCTCATCAATTGGCTAAGGCCTTAGAGCAAACCGACAGGGTTCACTACTATGCAGACCTAGAGTCGAGGAAACATAAAGTGGTCCGGTTACCTCAGCGGCAAACTAGTCACATTTCTGCACAACTTACGACGGAGGAATGGACTCTCGTCAAAAGGGCTCGTTCGACCCTTAAAGAATGTATACAAAAGCGTCAGGTGAAGGCCGCTCGTGTTTGTGTCCTTCGTCAACAGATGCAAGGAAAGAAGAAAGAAATGGTATCTGAAAAATCACCGAAGAACTGCAAAGTTTGGATTCCTAAATCCGAACATGCACAAAAATTAGATCAAGGGAATTCATTTCTCAACCGCGGCAGTCCATACTGCCGCGACAAGCCATTCGACCGCGCCAATCCACACTGCCGCGGCAAAATCTTCAAACACGGCAGTGTCAACTGCCGCGCCACTTCCTCCAACCGCGACACCAACCGCTGTCGCGGCCAAGAGGAAGTTCATAAAAGTATTTCTTCGACCCCATCAACGTCCGCTCTTGGTCTGTCTACTACAGCTATACCTGCTGTGTCACTAGTGAAGCCTTGGGTCAGTGCTCACCTGTCGAAATTTAAAGTCACAACAACGGATCTCCTCAGTTTGTCACCTGACAATCGAGGTAAAGCTCCAATCAAAGAACACTCGAATCCATCAAATAAACCCTTAATGGTTTCTTACACAGGGGGTCGTAAATATCCTCCTGTTAGAACAGAACAAGTCCAACATGAGAAAATACCAATTCACTCTCGTTTAGGGCCTGTAAAAAATCCGTCCTCGCAAGGGGGTGGATTTAAGTATTCGACCTTGGATCGCTCAGAGGTGACAACTAGTCATCCTGTGCATGTCAACAAGGTTCAAAAGCAAAAAATAGGTTGCTCGAATCATGGTAATGATGAGCTGTACTATCAAACTAATAAGTCACGAAAAAGGGTTGCTCGAGGAACGGAGTCTCATTGCACGTGTGAAAGGCTTATTAAGGCAGTACTAACAGAATGCGGTTGTTCCAAGACTGAACCGACGAGAGTTTCAGTATTTCAAAGACTTTCCGCTGAAACATCAAAACCCAAAATGAGGCGTTTCAACAAGAAGAAACCTGCAATTCAACAAGATGAGTTCCCAGAGGTCACTATTAATATGACCGGTAGAGGAAAGCAACATTTGGTTAACTCAGATCCTGATTTCTCTCCAGGAGGGAGAGTTGAGCAGGGTCTTTCCTTAAGGATGTCACGGCTACAACGAAGGGCCAACCGACGTCAGGACTATAAGAAAATGTATGAAGGTCTATCTTCGGACGAGGAACTTTCAGATACCTGTTCTGCAGTCGCCTCGGATGATACAGTATCCAGTGTTTGACGAGTCAGAGAATAATTTGTAATTACACTTGACCAATTAGCTCAGATACTGCAAGAAGCATTAGCTAAACAGCGTGAAGAAATCAGGGCTGAGATCAAGACCGAGATGGAGTTGACGATGCAGCAGATGCGAGATTTGCAGGCTCAACAACACCAACCGGAGTCGAGTCAAAAAGCTGAATCTAGCCTGCGTAATGCCATACCCGTACGTACAACCGAGGTCGATAACGATCATGAGGAAGATGAAACTATCTTTGCTGATCCTCCTTCTGATAAAGATAATTCTGGAAGCGGTCTAGCTAAGTCATCTACTCAACCTTCTCAAATCTATTTAAAGAAGAGTGAGGAAGAGGACAAGAAGATGCAAGATCTTAAAAGCAAAGTCAATGCTCTGATGACAGCCCAGGAAGTGAAGAAAACGGGCATTCCATATCCGTACCCAAGGGAGTGGGATCTGATCCCTTATCCCCCAAAATTTAGTTTGATTAACTTTACTCCTTTTGATGACAGGGGTTCGCCCACTCAGCACTTGATTTATTTTAAGTCTCATCTCGGCGCAATCTCCGAAAATGAAGCTTTGATGGTACGGTCATTCGTAGGGACCCTTCGTGGACCCGCCTTCGATTAGTACCGCCGTCTTAAGCCGGGTAGAATCACCAGCTGGGATGATATGGAAGGATTGTTTCTTACTAATTTCTTTAACGATGATACCGAGGTATCCATTGGCACATTGCTGGACGAGAAGCAGAAAGATGGGGAGTCAGTTGATGTCTTTGTCAAGCGATTTCGGAACAAGGCGGTGAACTGTCGGGATCCACTCACGGAGGAGTTCATTCTTCAGACATGTCATAATAACATGTATTTGGATGTACTAGAAGTCATGGGGGTTGTGCCCTCTAAAACATGGAAAGAGTTGAAGGTGAGAGGGGAACAAGCCGAACGTTTCCTCAAGAGGAGGAAGCTTGAAAGGGGTCAGCCACCAGCTAATCCCCAAAAACAAAATTTTAACCCTCGAGGTAGAGGGAGAGGATCCACAGTTGCCGTCGATGCTCATCAAACGTCACAACAGCCGCAACAATAGCCGCAATAGTCATCTTTCCAGTTGGCACTACCTCAGAATCAGCAGCCTCTGAGACAGCCTAAAGCTTCAGAACCCAGGTTTCCAAAAGAATACTCTTTTAAAGATGATGAAGTACCGATCATCTTTAAGTATCTTTTGGACAACAACAAGATCAAACTTCCACCGGTCACAAACCAAGAAGAGGCGAAAAAGACTAATGACCCGCCCGAAGTATTGTGCATATGACAGAAGGGTTCATCATCCCACCAAGGCGTGTTATGTCTTAAAAGACAAAATACAAACATTGATCGATGTTGGTATTGTGACTCCAAAGATAAAAGAGAAGAAAGTAGGTGCAAACACGGTGTCTCTTAGCTTCGGTTCAGTTCCTCTATCTTGGTTCCAAGCCAAACCAGTATCAAAGGTCAAAATGCAAATCGTCAACGATGGCCCTTATGGACAGCGCCAGAAGGGACTTGTGTCACATACAACACCAAACGGCAAAATCCTTTCGGTTCATCCTGATTTGCTTGAAGATGAACAATGGACGAAATCTATGCCTAAGTTGAAGGGTAAAGGAAAGGGGAAGTCTTGTTTTGGAGCTTCAGCAATTCCTGAGAAGAATGACGAAGAAATTCCAACTTTACCGCTTTCTAAGGAAGAGCAAGAATCTTTTGCTACAAGGGGTGGGAACGAATACCATTACAAGTATCCTGAAACCTCTAATCCAAATGCTAAAACCCTTGCAGAACTGGGGGTAGTTGCAACTCCTCCTGTGGCTGCTAGAAAACCTTAACAACCAGCTAAACAAAAGGACCCCAACATAAAGAGGTTCAAGTTCCGAGACAGTCTTGTTTCAATCGACCGATTGGACGAGATAAACCGGAAAGCTCGAACACTCCGTACCGTTTTGACGTCATGGCTCAGTTGGATAATATCCCAGCAAGGATCACACTGTACGAATTACTGTGCCTTTCAAAGGATACCAGAGAAGCTTTGCAAGAAGCATTGGCTGATTCTGAGGTATTTCTCACTCAGATTAAGCCAACTCTTGAAGAACCAGAGTCATCAGTTCAGCATTGCAATCAGGCAGCTACAAAATTCCCTTGCATTGCTTTCACAAAAGAAGATATGCAAGTCAAGAATTCGAAGCATGATAGGCCTTTATACTTCAATGGATATATTGGCTCAAGCGTTGTCAACCGGATTCAGGTTGATCCGGGTTCTGCTGTCAGCATCATGCGACTTCGGTTGATGTACCACCTCGGAATTCCTGTTAATAAGCTAGCCTCCACAGGAACCATTATTTACGGATTCAATACTAGTGGATCCAGACCATTGGGAAAAATCCGGGTGAAGTGTCAACTCGGAGATTTAAAGTCAGAGGTCACTTGTTATGTGATCGATGCTGAGACTTCTTATAATTTACTGTTGGGTCGCCTATGGATCCACAGTAGTCTTATAGTTCCCTCTACCCTCCATCAGTGTCTGAAATATGTTAACACTAACAACGAGGTCAAGACGGTGGTCGCGGATAAGCAACCATTTAAGGGGTTAGAAAATTATTTTACCGACTCCATTCTTTATGGTGCTGAATCCGATACTGAACCATCGGCCCATGGTACGGATAGCGGAGAAGAAGCTGATACCGAAGCTGAGCTCGATTATAGTGAAGGTCTTGTACTAAATTACATTGAACCTCTTATAATCGATCTTGACGGTGATGAATCGTCGGATGAAAGTTGTAACTGGTAACTTGCCGATGAAATAATAAATGATGATTTAGAGTACTCGCGTTGTCTCTACAATGTAATGCAAGAATTGTATGATGACCCTAGTCTACACATGCCACTTCGTTTGTCTTATACGACGATGAAATACATCCAAAATTCATTCGGAACAACTGTGATCCTACCTACGAAGACAGGAGGTGAAAAAGAAATAATTTTTAGAAAAGGAGAATCATCCCCAACTCCCGATCTCTTCTTGGACACCAACTCAGATGACGAAGGACCCGAACAAAATTTCTCTAGATATAGTTCACAAGCAAATGGCTATATGAGAAAGCAAGGCTATGACCTCTCGCTCGGTGAAGGTCTTCATTTTGGTCAAGATGCCAAGGTTCCACCCCGTCCTGCCTATGTACCAAAAGAAAAACCGGATAATTATTACAGCTATAGGAGGGGTTTAGGTTACATCTCGTCATCTGCTGACGAATATTATGGGTAAATAATTAATCAGCTAACAAATAAAAGTGAGTATTCATCCGATACTTCAACTTGGGATTCTGATACTAGTATCGGAGAAACGTTCAAAAGATTAATGTCGAACATGACCGTAGTCGATCCTTCTACTACAGAAGAAGACGATCAATTACCCACTTGGGAAGATCCCTAGGTACATTACATGAATGTTCAATACGACGATCGGTTTGAATAAAGAGAACCTCCTACTAAGGATAGAGTAGTCCAAGTTAATATGTGTAACGAAATTAATCCGAAACCTATATTTTTTAGCGACGATCTTCCGCCGGATGAGATAGAGGAACTAATCACCCTTATTAGAGAATATATCAACGTTTTCGCTAGAAATTACGAAGATATGTCGGGACTCGACCCAAATGTGGCAATGCACAGCCTTAACATTAAA
>BQKN01051958.1:4513-24721 GCA_022839385.1 Asparagus kiusianus | reverse complement strand
GTTGTGCTGCCGAAGTGCTGCCGAAATTTTAGCTGCGCACAACACCCCCCCTCCCCCCCACGCCCCCCACACACACACACGCACACACGCACAAAGCCCACCAACCCCCTCCCCAAAATCGAAGACATGCAAAGAGAAACTTTACGGGGTCTCATTTAAGTCCCTTCAACTTTAAAATTTTTTCAATAAACCTCTCTGACGTCAATAGTCCATTAACAGAGAGAGACAAAAATGCCCCTTTTTAAACATACCCCAAAATTTCAATCTCCTCGATTTGTATGGCATGGACCTTAGTTCTCTTCCCTCCTTTGAATAATAATCCTCATTGCGGCAACATTCATTGTCATTGCCATTGACTACTACACCTCTATCTTCAGCTTCAGTGGTTCCATCAGACGTTGGTAATTATGTCATCTCCTTATCATGCGTAAGGTTAGTATAATGGATTCCTACCGCAACCTACCCCTATGGCGAGACTCTCTCCAATCATGCCTTACTACTTGCTTCTTTGATGTTAGGATCATCGTCGATTTCATCAGTTCAAACAACTAAATTTGATGGTTAATTTTAATGAGAAAATTAATTAAGCATGTGTACGTGCAGCGGAAGCTCGTGGAATTCCCTTTTGCCTTTGTTTTTTGGAAGTAGTTAGTAGTTATAACTTTGATTTACGAATGAATTTTCCCTTGATAGAGTGACTGTGCTTGATAATTATTTCTTTAGAGAAAATGGAGGAAAGTTGGATGGATATATGATGTAGCGGTGAAATCAAAGAAAGCCTTACAATGTGGACTTCCTCCAAGAAAGCCTTGCGACAAGGACTTCCTCAAAGACAAAATGCAAAAAATTGGCTATGGTCTCTTCAAGAGAAATTTTTATTCAGATCTACAAGATGACATTGCCAAATGACAAATTATTTATAGGAAAACCCTAAAACCCTAAAAGAAGTCAAAATAAAATTACTAAATTGCCCAATTGAAAATAATAAAATAGTAAACTGCAAATTTGAGTCTCTAAATGATTTCAGATGCTAAAAAACAGATGATCTCATGGCAAAGCAATGAGTCTTGCTCGTTTGCTCGTTTTGCTTGAGATGTGCAAATTTCGGCCTATTGATCCTACTCTGACCTTTTGATCCTACATAATTTTTTGTCTACATCACTCATCCCCACTTGAAAAGGACTCGTGCTCAAGGTCTTTTTAGGATAAAGAGGATCATCATGGAAGTTTGGACCAAATCAGCAACATTGAATGTCGGAGAGATCGCCAATCCATCTAGAAGGTCGACAACATATGCATTATCATTGATCTTCTCCAAAATCTTGCAAGACCCAATCTTCTTCTGCTTCAGCTTGCCATATGTGCCTTTAGGAAACCTCTCCTTGTGCAACTGCACCATAATCAAATCACCTTCAACAAACACCTTAGGTCGACGACTCTCATGTGCAGATTGTTTATATTTTGCATTGGACGCTTCAATGTTACGTTTAATCTCATCCAATATTTCATCGATCTTCGCAACCATCTGTTCAGCATCAATACTATATCCCAACAATTTTGGAAAAGGTATCGAGTCAAATGTATGATGTGAAGCTTGTTGATATACAATCTCGAACGGAGTCTTAATAGTTGTGTGATTGACTACATTATTAAATGCAAACACTGTTAGACCCTAGAGGAGGGGTGATTAGGGTCTTATGCTAATCTAATCCGATTTTATGCCAATTAAAACTAATAACAAGTTATCCTAGCAAGTATGAGATACAACACGATATATGAGCTAGGATAAGCAATATGAACAAAAGGTAAATATCCTAGCAATGAGATATGCTATGGGATATATGTAATGATATATAATTAACACAAGGGAACAATATAAACAAGATAGTGGATGATATAAAAAATGAGCAATGCACAATTGGCGATATAAGGTAAATGCAAAAGCAAATGCGCCAATGACAAACTCAAACACACTCAAATGATCACGGAGTTCGGACCTTCTGTCCTATGTCTCCCCTCCCCACTCCCGAGGAGAAATCCACTATCACAACCGGGTTTTCTACGCTAACCCGAATAACGTTTACATCTCACACTCGGTTTTCTAGCTAACCGAAAACTTCACAACTACACAATTGATCTCCACGAGATCGCACTCACAATGTCGGTTTTCAATATTTACCGATCAATGTCTACACTCCCTCACACTCGGTTTTCTAGCTAACCGAAAACTCTACAACACTCTCAAATAACAATAAATGATTTGTTCTCTAATACAAGATGAGAACTCAATTACAGCACAACTCAATGTTACAAACCCTCACAACCCCAATTATACTATATATGTAAATACTATAAGCTTAATGTGGGTATGTGTAACAATGAGATAATAAAATCAAATCTAAACTCAATATAAAAACTAGCTTTAAAGAATGATAATCAAATAACTAAGTAAATGTAAAGCTAGATAAGAGTTTAGAAAACTTATCAATAGATCAAGAGATTGAGGGAGGATAGTTGGATGCTCAAGCATCAATAAGATCTCCTCAAGCTCTTGTGAAATTGATTTCACAAACCTAAAACTCTCAATTGCTTAAAAGCTTCTTAAACACTCTTTTAAACAAATACTAAACAAGTTTAAATCCTTGTTAAACTATTTTTAAAATATTCTCTTGGATTATATAGAGAACTGAGATCAATGGGGTATTTATAGCCTCCCAAGACCTCAGCCAAAAACCCCAAACAAAAGACCAAAAAACCCACAGAATCCAAAATCAGATTCTGTACAAAATAGCCGTTGGAGTATACGACGGTCGACCGTGGAAAACTCGCGGTCGACCGCGAGCCAGCTTTGAAACTCAGGAAACTTCCAGAGACTTACGCGGTCGACCGTGGTGGTCGACCGCGGGAATTTTTGAGCTGACGATCGATCGTGACGGTCGACCGCGAAAGTTTCTACTACCCACTCAGGAAGAGATATAGGCGAGGTTGACCGTGGCGGTCGACCGCAAACCGACATATGAAATTCAGGTTTGAAAGTTGATTTTCTGATTTTAAAAGCCTGTTTAAAAATATCAAATAAATTCAGAAAAATATAAAACTTTGAGAAATGATTGTAGACATGATAATACATATGCTACAAAAACTGGTTTTTAAAAAGGACTTCCCAAATGTAAAATATCATCATTTTGCAAGGAGGTCCAAAACATAAAAATGTGATATACTTGGAATTTGATGTTTTGACCTAAACCAAGGTTTTGAAAATTCTTGTATAGCTTTATAGACTTTATAAATGATATAAAATATTATTATAAAGTCCATAAACTAGAAACACAATATTTTCATAAATATGCATATTCTATGCAATAAATACTAAAATACATTAGAGTATGAAATATGTAATTTCATATATATAAACATAAAAACCCAAAACACATGTATGTATATATATATATAATTATATATATGCATAGAAACTAAAACTTATGTATATATATATATATATACAAAGAAACCAATAAATGTGTGTGTATAGATAATTGAGCTTAAAGTACTAACACACATAATATAAACCTAAACTAATTTACCCAAGCAATCTTGATCTTCATTAAGCTCGACTTGGTACACTAGCGGGTGAAGCTTAAACTTGAATCTTTAACTTGAATTGCAAGGCTTCACTCCATAATTCCGCCAACCTCCATTGGATATGATCGTGAATGCTCGATTCCATCCATCCTCTAACTCGTTGTTTGCCTAGAATAAATACAAAAATACAAACACTAGACAAACAACATTAGGAGTAAATTGTTTGTTAAACATCATCAAAACAAGAAGGCCAACAAACACAACAATAGTGATAGTCAAATCCCACTGCTTGGGTCTATCACTGTGCAAACACCAAATAATTGACCCCGGGGTCCGATTGACCACTTCAATTTTCCCATCTATTTGGGGATGAAAATGAATGATGAACTGCAACTTAGTTCAAAACATATACCACAATGAATGCTAAAAATGACTAAGAAACCTGGTATCCAGATCTAAAGTTATGGATTTAGGAATATCATGCAAGCGAACCACCTCCTAGAAAAATAACCTAGCAATGTGAGCAGCATCTGAAGTCTTCTTGCACGCGATAAATTACGCCATCTTCAAAAAATCGATTAATCGCTACAAATATAGAATCATATGCTCTTTGCGTACGTGGTAGTCCCAATACAAAATCCATAGAAGCATCTTCCCAAGGAGCTACAAGAATAGGTAAAGGTGTGCAAGTCCACGTTCTGAGACTGTCCCTTGCTAGTCTGACAAACCATACACTTCTGCACAACTCGAGAGATACTGTGCTTCAATTGTGGCTAATAGTAACGCTTTTCCACCATAGAAATTGTTTTATCCCTACCAAAATGACCTCCTCGATGTAATTCTTCAATCAACTTCTCTCGCTTGGACCCTTGTGGGATGCATAACTGGTCTTTTTAAAATAGAAACCCGTCTTGCAACATGAAAGGACCAACAACATCTCCCATGTTACGCCATGCCCACGCAGTTGTGAAGTCAACATCATCTTAGTACAACTCTTTGAGGTAGTCAAACCCTATTATTTCATTCTGTATGGTCCCAGCAAATTCGCCTGATGACTTAAGGCACCAACCATCTTGTTATGCTATCCACTTTTGCACGGTCTCTTCAATTCAAAACACAAATATCTCTTATACCGTAAGGAATTTAGCGAAACGGACAAGAGCAAACAGAACCCTATGGGATAGGTTTGGTTGGCTCCGTCTCGTCGAGATAGTTGATTTTCATATATAATTTATCCAATTACGACTTACAGTTTAAAAGTTATGACCTGTTCTTCGCAGCAAGTTATGTTCTGAAGTCCGTCTGTAATACTGGACTTCGCCTGAACATTGGACTTAGCGTGAAGCTCACCAAGCCCGCCTGAGGCTCGCCTTTGCATTCCAGAGTCAAAATATAAAGTTCATCTCTGTGATAAAACGCAGAGTTCATAGACTCAAAACACAAAGTTCATGCAGAGTCAAACTCTGCGTCCTAGGTCTAGAACACAGAGTTCATGCAGAGCCCAACTCTGTGTTCTAGGTCTAGAACGTAGAGTTCACCTTAGCATTTCAGATTCAAAACACAGCACGACCTCTGTGTTCCAAATTCAAAATGCAATGCGTCCTCTGCATTCTCACTTCCAAGCACGAGATGACCTTTGCGTTCCCAGCCGCCAATAGAGATCCCAACCCTGTGTCCCGAACCCAGGATGCAGAATTCATGTTCAGAGCGCCAGTTTTAGCATTTGACTGGCTTAAACGTGATCTGAATGGTTCCAAAACTGTTTCCACGATTTAAGGGGATCATGTCCTCCACTTAGGAGCAGATTAAGGGGCGGTTACACCCCTTAATCCCCTATAATTACCAAAAACTCAATTGAGTTCAGGGATCAACTTTTTGCATCAAAACTGCACAAAGGAGAAGTCAGCATTCTTCGACCAAGAACATCCTCGGCAACATAGAATTCTTGGAGCTTTCATCCTTAGCTTATTAACCGATTTTTGGTTCAAATCAACTCTTTTTCAAGAGTTTAAACTCGCTCTGAGTTATCAACTCATTCAGAGTTTCAAACATTCCACGCAAGTTCTCCTTAACGTTAATCAAGAGGAATCAACCACGTTCCAGTGAAACAAGACGTTTAGATCGTCAACGAGAAGTAAACTCGATGCGAGCATTTGAGGGAGGCATCTCATCGCTACTGTGAAGAATCCAAACTTAAACAAAGGGGAGGATGTCCGTCGATTTTCTTCTCTTTTGTAAATCGGGATTCCGATTAAGAAGAGTGTAATTTTTTTTCTAAGTTAGTTAGAGAGAAATTGTATTGAGAGCATTGTATTCATTCTTTGTCTAAGCGAGTTAGAGAGATAATATAACAAATTTAATTCTCAATTGTCTTCTTTAAATTTTCCCACCAAACAGGAAGACGTGAATGATCAAACACCAGTGAGAGTTTTTTTGTACGGGAAGATTGATCAAACAAAGTGATCAAATCTCGTCTCAACAAAAGAGTGCTTAGAAGTTGGTGGAATTGATCTCAAAAATTGGATACGTTTCACTGTTGGAAGCATTCAGAGTCCAAGTGGGGGTTTCCTATTCATCACTTTTTTGTAGTGACCGGGTTATCCCTAAGAATACAATATATAGCATTCTTCCGGGAACTTCCCGTTACATGAATTGTCCACCCCCAGCTTTATTTGTGAAACTGGGTCTAACATTATACTCAGTTGCATGATCGGGTTATCCTTAAAAATATTATGTATAAAACTCTCCAGGAACTTCCCGTTAAAGGTAGGAAACAGTTTAGACTCATATACCTATTAGAGTATTACAGAGAAGTAGTTTAACCTCTTATACTCATCGGAGAATTGAGAAGCAGTTTATACTCGTATACTCTTTGGAGTCTTGAGAATCAATTTATACTCATATACTCTTTAGAGTCTTCATTCGACTTATCTAAGCGTTAGGACGCCAGCTTCAACCAAGGCTTAAATGTTATTCTTGAGAGTGAATCAGGCCTTGGTGGGATGAAGGATCCTCCTATGGTACGCACAGTACTTTGGATCCGAAGTGTTGTTAGCTTCATCCTGATTTGTGATAGGTGACAGCTTGATCTTGTTGTTTTCAAGGAGGGATTCAAAAATGGCCGGAACGTCTTCGTCCTTGAAGGAGAACTCTTTTTAGAGTCTCGGATTCGAAGTCTTTCGCTGTCTCTAAGATTGCTGTTGTGACGTCTGATTAATATCAATAGCTGCTGCAAGTGCCTTCCTCTTACCACGGGAGGCGAAGTTTGAATTTGGAGGGTTAGCCATCGTTTGGCTTCTCTCAGCTTTCTTCCTTCTGAGGAAGCGTTCAGTCTGTTCTCCGTGTACCTTCAACCCATTCCAAGTCTTGGACGGTATTACTCCCATAACTTCTAAGATATAAATGGACAGATTGTTATGACAGGTTTGGAGAATTAAGTCTTCTGTGAGCAATTCATCGCCTTATTCTGAAAGCGCTTGATGAAGTCGTCGATTGTTTCTTCGTCTTCCTGTTTCTCCTCAAAGAGTGTCCTGATTGATACCTCAGTGTCATCATCAAAGAAATTACCAATGAATGAGCTTTCCATATCGTCTGAGTTGTTGATGCTTCCAGGCCAAAATGATTGTTTGAAGATTTTTGAAATGAGCGTAAATTATTCAAATTTCTCTTTACCTTTATTGAATTTACTAACATTCAAACATATATCATCATATTTTAATTTAATAGAAGAAATATCTTTATCTAAAACATTAATACGAATTTTTAAATTATTGCATTCTTATTTTAGATAAACATTCTCATTAGTCAAAATATAATTTTCTTTAAGCAATGATTTATTTTCCTCTTTTAATTCAATTACTTAAGATTTAAAAATAGTAGAAGAATTAAAATTGGAAATTTCTTCAAGTAATCTTTTATTTTTATCTTTAAGAAAATTATGTGAAGCCTTTAATCTTAAAAATATTTCATATAATTCATTGAAAGCATCTAAAAGCTCTTCATTATCACTTACTTCATCTTGTACCATAAAACACATATGAGCGCTTTCCTTTTCTTCGATTTCTTCATCCGAAGACGAATCATCACAATCATCCAATGTAGCCGCCAAAGCCTTCCTTTTCTTATTGCTTTAAATATTGTTGAAGTTGTTGAAATAATTTGATTTTTGCTTATTTTTTAACAATGGACAATCTTTCTTCATATGTTCTGGTTTGTTACATTTGAAACAAAGTAAGTTATTTGAATTTGAATTTTTTGATTTGAACTTACCTTGTTTTATGAACTTTTGAAATTTGCATGTAAACATGCTCATTTCTTCATCATCATCCGAATCTTCTTTATCAGAAGTAGTGTTGAATGCAACCACTTTCTTGTTCTTTGTTTCATCCTCATTTTTTCTATCTTCAATTTGAACTTCATAAGCCATGAGGTTACCAACTAGATTTTCTATCATAAGAGTTGATAAGTCATTTGCTTCCTCTATTACGGTAGCTTTCTTTTCCCATTGTGGAGTAAGTGAACGAAGTATCTTTCGCACCATATTCACTTGAGTGTATACTTTTCCAAGACCGATGAGATGATTGGTGATATCGGTAAACCTTATAAACATCTCTCCAATGGTCTCATTTTCCTTCATTCTAAACAATTCGAATCTGTGTACAAGAACAGAAATTTTAGATTCTTTAACCTTACTTGTGCCTTCATGAGTTACCTTAAGTGTGTGCCAAATGTCATATGCAGATGTGGCCGTTGACACATTATTGAACTCATTCTTGTCAAGAGCACAGAATATTGCGTTCATTGCTTTAGAATCTAAATTTGCATTGTTCCTTTGAGATGTAGTCCATTCTATAAAAGGAGTAGTTGGCTTCTCGTATTTTGTTTCCACAACGTTACAAAATTCGTAGCCAATTGATTGGAGATAGATTTTCATCCGACACCTCCAATAATTGTAATTTAGTCCATCAAACATTAATGGACGATTTGTAGAATGTTCTTCCTTGAATTTTGAGTTTGAGATGGAAGTTGATGTCATTTCTTCAACCTAGCTCTGATACCAAATGAATGGTCTGGTTTTGCTTATGTATACCAAGTGTAGGATCGTGACCCTTAAGAATAGAGCGTTCTCTTATAAAAATCTGCGGAAGCTTTACACTTAAACACTAGAGGGTAAGTTTGAAAAGTAGATTATAAATTATAAAGAAAGAATGACAGTCTCAGAAAGTGAACATCACAAACACAAGCATGTATACTGGTTCCACCTCCCCGATGTACATTGTAGGCGTATAAAATTGCCTATAGGTCCCTTAGCATAGCTCGACACAAGGAATCAACAAATCAACGGACGTTCGAGCGACGAAGCGAGCTAATGAGCTAACGAGGCGATGAGGCACGCAAGCAACGGAATACGTTCGCGTGTGGAACCAATCCAACGGTTCAGAAAATTAACGAGTCGTCCAACAACAAAAACGGACTTGAACTCAAACACTGAGGCGGATTTACTGCCAAATGAAGACTCGGGCTATCAAATCAAGACCCGAACAAATCAAACGAACTCAATACAGAACCGGAAAACAACCGAACGACGGAAAGCACCCGGGGACTCGGCCTAAACCGAGCCACCCTGGGGTGGCTCGGCCAAGGTCGAGCCACCTCAGGGTGGCTCGGCATGAGCCGGGCCACCCTGAGGTGGCCGGCGCCTTCCCCCCTCTCTCTTGTGCACAGATGCACAGTTTTGAGTGCCTATAAATAGGCGGGGTGGTTGTTCATTTGGGAGGACTTTTTTCTGAACTTCTGAAGAGCCGAAACTCTGCCGGATTGTCACCTCAACTCGGAATTGTGAAGGCTTGAAGACTTGGACACTCGGATTCGATTCTTGGCGAGCACCCGCACTAAACAAGGCAGGAGTTCGAAGGGATCTAATCCTCAGATCTACGTAGTTCTCCTCCGGATCTAAGCTTGGTTCTTAGATCCCGAGATTCGAGCGGTCGTTTTCTTGGTGAAACGATCCCTCCCGGCTATTATCTCCTTGGTGGGATAATACCCGTTATACCATGTAGATCTGTTCGGATCGAGATTGTGCGGTGGTCCACGGCAAACAACCCCGGCACAGGCAAACAACCCACAAAGCGAGTGACCGTATAACAGGAGCTCGCGATCTGTTCGTTAAATAAGGAAAGTTGTAATTTTTCTTTGTTTTCTTTGATTTTCATTGTAACCGGCTCTTATAAAAAGACCGGATCTTTGTAAACGCAAAAAGTTGTTAACTAAGATAGCAATGACATCGTCAATGAAGAAGAGTTTGATTTTTCCCGTGAACAATCTGGCGACCACAGTGGGAGCCACCGATCTCGCTGCCGAGATCGGAGTGTCGCAGCCACGGATCTCGATCCTGGTCGTGGAGGAGGTCGAGTATGAATTCGACCAGCAGAAGTACGAGGAGTACGTGTCCTCGTCCGGATCTACCTCCTCCCCCAAGTCCAAGAAGTACCAGAAGTTCTCCTCTAGGAGAAAAGTCCGTTGGTGCGATGAAGTTGAAGCCACCAACGACGACCTCACCCCAATCGACGCCAAAGCTGCGTTGAGTGAGGCCCTACCGACCTCAAAGAAGGTCAAATCCGCCATTGAAGGCGTGGTGACTCTCTCTAAGAGAGCCCGCCAGAGGCAGCGTCAACGCCTCGTGAAGCAATTCGCCAAGGCCATGGAGTCCGTTGACGGGGTCCGCTACCATGCGGATCTGAAGAATAAACGAGGCAAACAGCCTCAACAGCAAATGAAGGGTGGTTCCTCCAAACCATCGACTATGGAGTGGGTCCGTGTCAAACGGAATCGCTCGACATTGGAGGAGCGCATCCGCAAACGGCACGCGTTATCGGCGCAAGCACGGGCCAAAGCTGAAGAAGCCCGTCGGAAGCTGCAAAAGGAGGTGGTCAAAAAGCCGCCACCAACTCGCAAGGTTTGGAGGCCAAAGTCTGAAGTAACGGTTCAGACCAAGGAGCGACAACCGCAGCCTCCGAAGATTCAACACCCGGCAAATCAATCCAAATAGCCGGTAATTTCTGTAATTGCTCAGGGAGATCCCGCAGGACCATCCCAGAAGAGAAAGTCTGTTTTGGAGCGCCTCGGCCCACTTCCGAAGGAACGAGGTAAAGCTCCAGTCCAAGAACACTTGGGGCCAATGAAGAAGTCCCAAACAGTGCAACATGCTGGGGGACGCTGCAACCCTCAACACTTGGAGAAAATTGTGGCACCCAAGCGCACAACTTTGCGCATCGAAGTGCAAGAGCCCGCTGAAGATTCACGCCCACAAAGGCGCGTTTCAAGGCGTGTGACTCTGGATGGTCCGAAGAAGACAATTCATCCTCAGAAGGAAACATTGTCGTCTGATGACGACAACGTTATACCTGAGAGATCGTGCCAACGCACGATAGGTTGCTCCCCCACTCAAACGGACGAGCTGTACTATCGTGCCGGGGGTACGAGTAAAACCAGAAAGAGGAGCCCTCGAAGGCTCGAAACGCAATGTCCGTGTTCGAAGCTCATTCGGGCGGTACTGTCGGAGTGCAACTGCGTCAAGGCAGTCCCTGAGAGAGTCTCTGTGTTGGAAAGACTCAGCAATGGAACGCCAAAACCAAGGCATAGGCGTTTCCAACGAAGAAAGAAGATGGTCGAAGATGGTGAGCATTCAAGGGTCACCGCAAATATGACCAGCACAGGAACATCGGCTCAGGATAACCCCGAGGCGGTTCCAGAAATACCCCGACGTGTAACTCATCTACAATCCGAGGCTATCATTCGCGCGACGTATGGTAGAGTCCGAACAAGAGTACCTTCGGGAGATGAAGAATCAGATGTCGGCTCAGCAGTGGCGTCTGTCCAGTGAAGGACAACCCTGCGAGGCGTTTATGATAAGCGCGGAGCAAGTGGCCAAGATGCTTAAAGATGCTATGGCCAAACAACAGGAGACCTTTAGGTTCGAAATGCAAATGGCTATGCAGAACATGAGAGAGATGCATGACCAACAGCTTCAAGCATTGAGGAACCAACAAGGCGAACCAAGTCGTCCCAATCAGAACAACCTGGAAGATGAGGACACAAATGAGGTTCACAATGCTAACAACCCTCCCATCAATGCAGGGGGTGGTAACGAGAACGCCAGTGAAGACGCAGGTGAAAGCCTAAAGATCAAAAATCTTGAGAGCAAAATCAATACGTTGATTTCCGCTCAAGAGACAAAAAAGACGGGTATTCCTTGTCCGTACCCAAGAGAGTAGGAATCAATCCCATATCCGGCAAAGTTTAGTCTAATTAACTTTACGCCGTTTAATGGGATGGGTTTACCTACTCAGCATTTGATTTATTTCAAATCGCACTTGGGAGTCATATCTGGTAATGAGCCTCTGATGGTGCGGTCATTCGTCGGCACTCTTCGCGGAGCTGCCTTCGATTGGTATCGTCGCCTCAAGCCAGGAAGCATAAACAGCTGGGATGACATGGAGACTAAGTTCCTCGCAAATTTCTTCAACGACGACACCGAAATCTCTATCGGATCGTTGCTCGATGAGAAGCAGAAGGACGGGGAGCTAGTCGACACCTTCGTCAAAAGGTTCCGGAACAAGGCGATGAATTGCCGGGACCCGATCACTGAGGAATTCATTCTCCAAACCTGCCACAACAACCTTTCGTTGGATGTGTTGGAAGCAATGGGCACAGCACCATCCAAGACCTGGAAGGATTTGAAGGTTCGAGGAGAGCAAGCTGAGCGATTCCTCAGAAGAAAGAAGGCGGAGAGAGGCCAACCGGCTACTAATCCTCCGAAGCAGAACTTCAACCAGAAAGGGAAAGGTAAAGCTCATGTTAATGCTATTGATGCTAACCAGACATTTCAATTGCAACCTCAGCAACAGCAGCAGCAGCGAGCGCCACAACAATCGCAACCGCATTGGCAGCAACGGTCTCAGAAGCAAAAGTCTTCGGAGCCGAGGTTTCCCAAAGTCTACTCCTTCAAGGATGATGAAGTCCCCGGCATCTTCAAGTACTTGTTGGAGAACAACAAAATCCAGTTGCCGGTGATCGTGGATCATGAAGGAGCCACTAAGGTGACGGACCCGAAGTACTGCGCGTACCACAGAGCGGTCCACCACCCAACGAAGTCTTGCTACCACCTCAAGGACAAGATCCAAGCGTTGATCGATGTAGGAGTCATAACTCCGAAACCGGCCAAGAATGTGGGAGCAAATGCGGTGTCAATCAGCTTCGGATCAGTGCCTACAACTTGGTTTGAGCCGAAGCGCGTCACCAAAGTCGGGATGAAGACGGTGAATGACGACCCGCACGGACAGCGTCAAAAGGGACTCGTGCCACACACGGCCCCGAACGGCGAAATCCTTTGGGTTCACCCCGACCTGATTGAGGATGAACAATGGGCCGGATCGTCATCAAAGAAGAACTCAAAGGGGAAAGGGAAGTCTTGCTATGGAGTTTCTGCCATCCCGGGTGAAGACGATGAAAGGATCACCGCTTTTCCGTTTTCCGACGAGGAACAGGAGGTCTTTGCGACCCGGTGTGGAAACGAATACCACTTCAAATATCCATCTCCTGGGAATCAAATAGCTGAACAGGGGGTGACAAAACGGGGACCAGCCAAGACTCTCACAGAACTGGGGGTGATTACAGTTCCCGAACCGGTTAAAGATGCTCGACGACAGCCGGTTGATAAACAGAAAGAAAAGGGGGCCGAGGAGGTTCAGAATCCGAAGCAGTCTCGTTTCAGTCGTCTGATTGGAAAGGACAAACCGGAGAGTTCAAAAAATTCGCGTGCCTTCGACATCATGGCTCAGCTAGCCAATATTCCAGCGCGGATAACGCTGTACGAGTTGCTCCGATTGTCCAAGGAAACTAGAGAAGCCTTGCAAGAAGCCTTGGCCGATTCGGAGGCATTCCTCACCAGGATCAAACCAGCTCCCGAAGAACTGGAAATGTTAGCCCAACAGTGTAATGTGGCAGCCAAGAATCTTTCCTGCATCACCTTCACCAAAGAGGACATGCAGACGAAGAATTCAAATCATGATCGGCCCTTGTACTTCGTCGGGTACATTGGCTCCAGCGAGGTCAACCGAATCCAAGTGGATCCGGGTTCCGCTATGAGTATTATGCCACTTCGCCTAATGCACAGCCTTGGCATTCCAGTCAGCAAGTTGGCATCTACGGGCACAGTCATTTACGGATTCAACACCAGCGGGTCAAGACCTTTGGGGAAAATCCGGATAAAGTGCCAGATGGGCGATCTGAAAACGGAGGTCACGTGCTACGTGATTGATGCTGAGACATCCTATAACTTACTATTGGGTCGGCCTTGGATCCATAGTAATGTTATAGTTCCCTCCACCTTACATCAGTGTCTGAAATATGTCGACACTGATGGAAGGGTTAGGACGGTGGTCGCGGATAAGCAACCATTTAAAGGGTATGAGAATTACTTCACAGATTCTCTCCTTTATGGTAATGAATCCGATACGGAACCATCGATCCAGGGCACGGACAGCGGAGAAGAAGCTGATTCCGAGGCCGGATTCGATTACAATGGTGGTTTTGTTCTAAATGACATTGTACCCTTTGTAATCAATCTCGACGACGAACAGTCATCAGATGGCGGTTGTAACTGGCAACTTACCGATATTAAAATAAATCGTGATTTAGAGTATTCCTTGTCTCTTGATGATGCGATAAAGGGATTGTACGATAATCCCAATTTATGAATGCCGCTCCGATCATCTTATGTAACGAAGAAACGCCTCCAGCATTCCTTCGGAACAACTCAGATTATCCCTGCCAAAATAGGGGGACAAAAGGCAGTGATATACGGTAAAGGAGAAAATCTTCCGGTGCCAGATCATTTCCTAAGAGAAGATGAAGATGACGACAAATCTGGTCTGCACTTATCTAAGTATAGTCCGGAAGCGCGTGTGCTCATGGAAAAACAAGGGTACGACTTCACACTCGGAGAGGGTTTATACTTCGATCGAGGTTCTCGTGTCCCAGTCAAAGCGGCGTATGTACCAAAGGGGAAACCAGATAATTATTACCATCACAAGAGAAGCCTAGGCTATGTCTCATCGGAAGACGAATGTGGCTGACAAATCATTGATCACATTGCTAACAAAGCTAAGGATGGGTATTTGCCGGATTCTTCAGCTGAGGATTCCGACACAAGTTTGGGAGAAATGTTCAAGACCTTGATGTCAAACATGACCACAGCGGATCCATCTACGATGGAGGACGATGATCAAATGCCAACGTGGGAGGACTCATGGGTTCATCACCTGAACATGCAATATGGTGATAGGTTCGAACAGAGAGAGCCACCCACCGAAGACGAAGTAGTCCAGATCAATATGAGTGATGAAGCCAATCCAAAGCCCATATTCATCAGTGGTAGTCTCCGTTCAGATGAGAAGGAAGAGTTAATTGCCTTGATCAGAGAGTACATTGATGTCTTCGCCTGGACCTATGAAGACATGCCAGGGCTTGACCCCAATGTGGCAATGCACCGCCTCGACATCAAGCCGGATGCCAAACCTGTCAAGCAACAGCAAAGACGGTTTCGTCCGCAGATTATGGAAGCCATCGAGGCAGAAGTTAAGAAGTTGATCGACTCAGGATTTATCCGAGAGGAACAACATCCAGACTGGCTAGCCAACATCGTTCCCGTCATAAAGAAGAATGGCAAGATCAGGATTTGCATCGACTTCAGGAATTTGAATGAAGCATGTCCAAAAGATGATTTTCCTCTCCCGATCACGGATGTCATTATTGACAATACATGCGGATTCGAGAGAATGTCCTTTATGGACGGCTTTTCGGGGTATAATCAAATCAAGATGCACCCGGATGACGAGAAGCATACAGCATTCAGAACGCCCCTCGGTGTCTTCTGCTACACGGTGATGCCGTTCGGTCTGAAGAACGCAGGTGCCACATACCAACGAGCGATGACTAAAATTTTCCAGAAACATCTCAGGAAAACGGTTGAATGCTACGTTGATGATTTAGTGGTAAAGAGCCGCAACAAAGAAGATCACATCAAGAACTTGAGAACGATGTTTGATCTCATGCGGAGTCATCAATTGAAGATGAATCCCACAAAATCCTTCCTCGGAATGTCCAGCGGAAAATTCCTTGGATTTGTCGTCACCACTAAGGGTATACACATCGACCCAGACAAGGTGAAGGTAATACATGAATTGCAACCCCCGAGGAATCTAAGAGAGCTCAGAGGATTGCAAGGGCGTTTAGCTTACATCCGGAGGTTCATCTCAAATCTTTCTGGGAAGTGCCAACCATTTTCTAAGCTAAACAAGAAGGGCGTGTCGTTTATTTGGGACGAGGCTTGCCAAAAAGCATTTGAAGATATCAAAGCATATCTGATGAATCCCCCTGTTCTTGTCGCACCAAAATCAGGTAAACCGTTCTTGATCTACATCAAGGCGATGAACCATTCGGTCAGTGCTTTGTTAGCACAAGACGATGATAATGGTCACGAACAGGCAGTCTATTATTTAAGTCGGACCTTGATAGGCGCCGAGTCTCGGTACCCGATGATCGAGAAAGAATGTCTCGCATTGGTATTCGCAGTACAGAAGATGCGACATTACTTGGTTGGCCAGACGATTTACGTCATTGCTAACATTAATCCGGTACGGGTATTCATGACTCAACCGGGTTCGATGAATTGGCGGTTAGCGAAGTGGGCCCTTCTCTTGTCCCAGTATGATCTGCACTTCAAACAGCAGAAGTCGGTCAAAGGACAAGCGATTTGTGATCTTTTGGCGACAAGCCCGACAACAGACGCGGTTAAAGTATATGATGACTTGCCAGATGAAACCCACGAGGTTAATACCACGTCACACCAATAAGTATGGCAGTTATATTTTGATGGTGCTTCGAGAGCAGTTAATAAAGCAATAACCCCTGGATGTTCTAGAGTCTCCTCCGGAGTTGGAGTTGTCTTAGTTTCCCCAGGGAAGCACGTGATGCCTCGAGCTTATTCACTGACGAGTCCGTGCTCCAACAACGTAGCCGAATACAACGCGCTCATCATTGGACTCAGTTTCACCAAGGAGCTGGGGGTCGAGTATCTCGAAGCTTTTGGGGACTCTCAATTAATAGTCAACCAAGTTCGTGGAGAGTATGAAGTCAGGAACCCAGATTTGATTCCATACCACCAGGAGGCCGTCAGAATGGCAGATTCTTTTGAAGAATTTTACATCGAATATATCCCGCGTCTTCAGAACGCTTATGCGGATGCACTGGCAGCACTAGCAGTATCACTCGCGCAGCCGCCCGAAACTGAACTGCTAGTCATAGTAAGATCACACCAACTCTGCGTACCCATATACGATATGGATATCAAAGAGGAGGATGATAGAAACGAAAACGCCAAAGAGGTGAACTCAACCCAAATCGGGTCTGAGTCCCGAGATTGGCGCTTTCCCATCATTGATTATGTCCAATATAGCATCTTGCCGGAGGATGTAAAGGAAAAAGAATCCGTTCGCCGAAGAGCACCACGGTTCTTTTACAATACAGAGACCCGTACGTTATATCGCCGGGGATATGATGATCTGCTTCTCCGATGCCTTTCGAACGAAGAAGCAAAAGAAGTTCTCAAAGAAGCACACGAAGGAGAATGCGGTGCGCATCAGCCTGGTCCCAAACTGTATGATCGAATCAGAAGAATGGGATATTTCTGGCCAACAATGGTTCGTGACGCGATCGAGTACGCCCGACAATGTTATGCTTGTCAAGTGCATGCAAATTATATGCACCAACCTCCGGAGCGATTACACACATCAACCACGTCTTGGCCATTCGAGACATGGGGTATGGATATTGTCGGTCCTATCTTTCCTCCTTCAGTTAAAGGTGATCGATTTATCCTCGCAATCACCAACTACTTTTCAAAGTGGGCTGAAGCCATTCCGCTTAAAGAAGTGAAGACGAACAACGTCATCAACTTCATCAAGCATCATGTTATATACCGACACGGCGTGCCGAGGTGGATCATTCATGACAACGGTCCGTAATTCATAAGCAACGCTTTTATCAGGTTCTGTGACAAGTTCAAGATTCAAGATGTTTCGTCAACAGCTTATTATCCCGCTGCGAACGGATTAGTTGAGGCTTTCAACAAGACGATCATCAAGATCCTGTCAAAGCTTGTGAAGACTGTATGTAGGAAAAATTGCAATAAAGAGAACAAAAGAAAATTGAATTTGATTCTTTTAATTCCGATTACAACTTGATTACAAAAGAGAAGAAAACGAATTTGGTTTTCTCCTTTGTTTAAAACTGGGTTCTTCACGGTGGCGATGGAGTGCCTCCCTCGAATGCTCGCGTCGAGTTTGCTCTCCGTTGACGATCCGACGTTTTGATTCACTGGAACGATGTCTTCTCCTCACGATTTGACGTTGTGGAGAACTTGCGTGGCAAGTTTTAGAACTCTGGACGAGTTGATAACTCTGAACGAGTTTTGAAGAACTCTGTAAAAGAGTTGTTTTGAACCGAAGATCGGTTGTAAGCCAAGGATGAAGAAGCTCCTCTTTGCAGATCTCCCAAGCTCCAGAAATGCTCTAAGGATCCCCCCTTTGCTGCCAAGTCTTCGTTTCCAAAAGCCAGCCAAAAAAGCAGACCCTCAACTGAATTGATCTTCAGTTATTTATAGAGGATTAAGGGGGTGAAACCGCCCCTTAAATCTCTCCTAAGTGGGGTGTAACCGCCCTCAAATCGTGGGAAACGGTTTTAGAACCGTTCAACTCATGTTGAATGAGTCAAACGCCCACGTTGGCGTTCAGGACCCTAACCTCGCGTCTTAGGATTGAGACGCGAGGTTGGGTGTTGACTGAACATCCAGAACGCGAGGGTCGCTCACGTTTCGCTTGTTGTAACGCGGGTTCGACCCTAGCGTTTTGATGTTGTAACGCGGGTTCGACCCTGGCGTTTTGATGTTATAACGCGGGTTCGACCCTGGCGTTTTACTGTTATAACGTGGGTTCGACCCTGGCGTTTTACTGTTATAACGCGGGTTCGACCCTGGCGTTTTACTGTTGACACACGGGGAGGACCTCCGCGTCTTGCCTTGAAAGAGATTATCAATGAGTAATCTCTTTTGTCATAGCGTTGCAAAGATCATTGTCTTGTAATCTTCGTCTTGGCTCCTTGAGATGTGAGAGTCGTCAGATTGTAACTCCCGATGTTGATTGTGAAGGCCGTTGATTAGAGCTTTCATCAGTTGTCGTGAAGGTCGTCAGATTGTAACCTTCAGCGATCTATGTGAAAGTCTTCAAATTGTAGCCTTCTGGAAGTCGTCAGATTGTAACTTCCATCATCGGTATTTGATGGGGGATAAGCTATCTATTGTGATTTTTAGACAGCCTACAGAACCCCCTCCAAAGTTTTCGAAAGTTCGCGGTTGACTGGGACGAATTTTCGGAATACTTTGGATCTTAACTCTGATCTTGGAGTTGTTGATTCCTTGTCGTAAAGGAGTTGCTCTCTGCACTCGCTTTGAAGGCATCTTGGTTGAAGGGATTTGTCACATAGAACCTGTGTGAAGGTATGCGCCATTATCCTGCTTCTGGAATGTGGGGGTGGACCCTGCATTTTGAACTTGAGACGCGGGTGTGACCTCGGCGTTCGGTTTTTGCGTCGCGGGTCTGACCTCGGCGTTTGAATGTGAGACGCGGAGGTGACTTTCATGCATTTTTGACTAAGTCTTTGAAACTTGTCTTCAGCTCATCTGTTTCAAGTCTCGGCTCATGTCCATTAAGTTGATGAACCTGCAAACATGCATAGGATTTTTGGCAAACCCTCAGCCATCAACGGATTTGATAAGCCTTTACCGACTACCGTTTGAGTCGGGCTAGCATGTGGATTGTCTAAATCCGTTCCACATGTAACGTTGTGCTAAGAGAATAAACTCTCTTAGACTTGATGCTATGATTTTGAATACATAGACTTTGTTATTTTTACGGAAAAAGACTAACCGGCGACGCGTGTTAGGCGTAGACTTATCCCTACTTAGGATTTGGGATAAAGTTCCCCATGCGTGTAAAACACGGATTTTGGTGTCTTTTTCGCGGCAAAAGACTAACCGGCCACGCGTGTTAGGCGTAGACTTATCTCTAATTAGGGATCGAGATAAAGTCCCCCATGCGTGTAAGGCATGGATTCTGGTGTTATTAATAACAACCCGCTACGATGTTGAATACGTAGATTTCACCATTATTACGGGAATAGGCTACCCGGCAACGCGTGTTAGGCGTTGATTTATCCCTACTTAGGATTCGGGATAAAATTCCCCATGCGTGTGAGGCATGGATTTTTGGTGCTACGATGTTGAATACGTAGGCTTTGCTATTATTGCGGGAATAGGCTACCCGACAGCATGTGTTAGATGCCGATTTATCTCTAATTAGGGATCGAGATAAAGACCCCCATGCGTGTGAGGCATGGATTTCGGCGTTATTAATAACAACCTGCCACGATGTTGAATACGTGGATTTTTATCTTTTTTACGGTCAAAGACTCACCGGCAACGCGTATTAGGCGTTGACTTATCCCTTCTTA
>BQKN01051948.1:0-10289 GCA_022839385.1 Asparagus kiusianus | reverse complement strand
ATATATATATATATATATATATATTATAGAGAATATATTTTTTGGGGCCCCAATAAAATGGGGGCCCTAGGCATATACCTTAGTGGCCTATGCCTTGAGCCGGCCCTGAATTATTATTACTAAGCAACAAGCATAACTAGATGAATAATTCTGAACATAGAACTATATTACTAAGCAATAACGAGCGCTGGAGAGTAACCACTAATAACTTCGAATGGGAAAGAAATGAAAAATGTTTGTGGGCGATGGATTAAATTACCTTGATCTTCGGTGAAAGGCGGATGTTGCAGTGGGACCGAAAATCCATTCGAGCGGGATAGTGGGGCAACGGTTCGAGGAGAATTGAAGAATGGCTGAAGAATATGAGCAACTGAACGAGTTGATGGTGAGAGACGGATGGTTGCTTGTAGGCGAAGAATTAAAGAAATAATTTGTTAAAATTGTTTAATAACAAGATCACGCGTATCTGGAGAAGATGGAAGGTCGCCTGTTTTCTCTAATTAATAATTTTTTTAATTTAATTTTTGCTACCCAAACTATCCTTTAATTTGGTAGCATGCCAGATGCCACCTCTCACTTGTCCCATGTACCAGTCCCATAATTTGGGTCAAAAAATATTATTCAGTGGCGAGCATCCTAATCCATTCAACATTTCCCATGCGCTTTGACTTGATCCTACATTTTAGATTCGGATTCTCTCCATCACCAAAAAAGTAATGACGAGACTAATACATGGGGGTACAGTGAGTGTAAGATTTAATGAATTACAATCACCCACTAGATATGTAATTAACAATTATGATAAAAAATAGTGACCCCTCCACTACTTTCTAGCCGTAGGGAGGATCCAAATCCGTACATTTTGGATGAACTAGGATCAACCATTGCTTCAAAGTATTACTTTCATTAGATATCAACTAAAATTCTGGAAAAATTTTAAATAGTGAAATTTATTTATCTATTTATTGACAAATAAAAGGGCCAACAAAATCACATGCACCAAAACTACTAACTTCATCGCTTTCAAATCACAATCAATAATCCATTCAATTGGCATGGTACAAATAAATTCACAACTACATTTGCATATTCATTAACCGTCACTAACTTATTATTCTTCACCCACACATATGGTTGTCCATTTATGGCTGTCCATTTGGTCCCCGGGCCGCTGCCCGGTCCAGACCCGGTTGGGCTTGGGCTTGGCCCGGAAACCCAGACATGATCAGGTTCCGGGCCTAGGCCGCGCCGTCGGTGCCCACACCGAACTCGGCATGACCCGGCCAGGTATCATACCAGGTAGGAGCGGTCAGGCCGGGCCGGCGAAACCGATCATTTTTGTGACTGTTGGCCTGTCGAACCAGGTCGGCCCGGCCAGGTCCGGCCGGCCATAACGGTCATATTTTGGCTTTTGACCAAAATACCCACAAAAACGGTCAAAATGGCCAAAATTTGAGGGTATTTTGGTCATTTGCCTAAGGGGCTGCCTCTATAAATAGAGGAGGTTTTCATTTGTTTTTTCATCCAAAACTCATCTACTTCTCTCTAATGCTCGCTTTTTTCTCTGATTCTTTAATCAAATGGCTTCCTTCTCTAATTATGAAGGGCAAATCCCAACTCCCGATCTTGAAATGAGTCCTAATACTCCTACTACATAAGCTACAACTACGTACTACTCTTACCGATGTTGATCACGACTTCGGTGGTAACGATTCTGCACTAATAAGCTCCAAAAAGGTCGAGATTCGACGTGTAGAACTTTTTCAAAAAGATAGAAGTTACTAGGGATCAACACGGTAGGCTTTTCACCCAGAAGACTAAGTGTGCGTTGTGCGACCATATTTTCTAAGCTCATCATAAGAGCGGCACTAATCACCTCAAATGTCATTTAGAGAAACACAACAAAGGTCAGGCAACGCCTCAAGGTGATATCCGATAATCTTTACTCTCCCAATCCTCATCTTTCAGTAGTCTCGGTAGTTGGAACTATGACGCAGTTCGAGCCAGGAAATGCGTCATCAGGTTTATTATTCTTAAAAACTTTTCTTTTTAAATTAATAGAAGATGATGAATTTGAAGATTTATTTACAGATGGTTTTTATCTTGCATTTTAAAAAAAATTCTCGTCAAACTTTTCAATGTGATATTTTAAAATATATCAAGAGCAATAAGTAAAAATAATTTCTTATTTTTAAAGTTTAAACTGTAAATTTTTTAACTTCTGATATTGGACATCTAGAGTACAAACTAGTTATTTATATATCATAGCACACTGGATTGATGATAATTAGCAAATGTTTAAAAGAATTATTTCTTTTATTGCATTTGAAGATTCACATAGTGGTATTAATATTACAAATTTAATAATTGAAGAACTTATAAAATGAAAAATTTTAGAAAAAATATTTTCTCTTTCACTAGATAATGTAAGTAATAATAATGTAGTTGTTGATCATATCAAAATGTCTCTGCTATTATCATGTCATGGTGATATTTTTCATATTAAATGTGTGTGTCATATTTTAAATTTAATTATTCAAAGTGCATTTAGTGAAATTAAATCCGTGGTAGAAAAGGTTAGGACAGTAGCTTATGCTCATAATGCTTCTGAACAAAGAATTAAAAGATGAAAATAATTGTGTAAAAGAAATAATTTTAAATCTAGACTAATTCCAAAAGATGTTGACCATGCAATGTTAAATATAGTAATAGAGTATAAAAACTTATAAATGATTTTATTATTTTCTATACTTCTAGTTCTAGCTCTGGTAGTATGTATGGAATAACTGAGGATGAATGGACAGTTATATATAGTGTAAAAGAGATCGATGTTATAAGTTTTTTATGATCTCACTATGTTATTATTTGGTTGTTATTATCCAACTATTATTCAAGCTGTTTTATAAATTTTAAATATTTAATTTTTTAATAATCATCGTATGGATAATTATTTTGGAAATATAATTTTTCAAATGGAAAGTAAATTTATTAAATATTTTAGGCCTATTCCTATTATTTTTAGTTTGGGGGTTCTTATTGGTCCATGTTTGAAGGATATTGGTTTCGAAGTTTGTTAAATTCTTTGTATGGTAACATGATAATAAACACTGATGATGGTGAAACTATTATTGCTCTTACTCATCATAATACTATTAAAAATTATTTTAAAGATTATATGATGAGTATGCAGGTAGATATGGTGTAAGTACACATTAGCCTATAACTTCTGTTTCTACGAGTTCAACTCGGGCCAAAGGTATGGTTTTGATAGGGAATCAATGATAGCTGTGTTAACTGGTGGATCTGGACTTGGATCATCAACGGAAGTTTCTGAAATTGATCAATATTTAATTGCATCTTTAGTTAAATGTCAAAATAGTAGTTTCGATATTTTGCAATGGTGAAAAGTATATGGAACAGTTTCATATCCTATACTTTACATCATGGCTCGTGACTTATTAACAGTGCAGATTTCTACGGTAGCTTCGGAATCCGCGTTCAGCACAGCAGGATGTTTGATCGACGATCACAGGACATCGTTAGATCCGTATATCGTACAGACGGTAATGTGCTTACAAGGTTAGTGGAGGTACGAGAAGAGAACACAATGCATCAATCGGATGGCTGATATTGAAGATAAATTTAAAGAATTACTAACAGATAGATATAAAGAGTAGAGATTATTCATCAGTTTGTAATTTTTATTTATTGGCTAAAAATTTATGATGAATTATTTTAGAAAAAGTTACAAATGATAGTGATATAGATGAGTAGGTGCTAACCTAGTTGGGATGTATTCATATATTGTGATGCGATGAATTCCAAAATAAATTTATAATTATAAATGATTGGCTGATTATTAATAAAAAAATTTATTTTTATCATTTTAATTTCTATAATTTTTTATATTTATAAGTTATATAATTACAAGTGAGTAATAATATGATTGTTTTTATTAAAATTTTGTTTAATTTTTTGCTATGTATTCTTAAAAATTAAAAAAAATAAAAACCAGACCGGGCCAATCGGGCCCTGGTCCGGACCTGGTTTTGTCCGTCTCGAACCCGATTTTTTAGGCCGGCCCGTTTGTACAGGCCTACCCTCACATAGATTTAAAAAAACCAACACTGAACATTCACAACAAACACACTTGCCACCTGCAAATTAAGCCAGCATCTCTTATTACAACAAACGCACACACATAAATTAAACCTTCAAGGCTTCAATTAGACATGCAGGCATTCATGCATGATGCATGAATGATAAGAGCCATCACAAATCAGGGAAACCCACCACCAAATCCACCACCAGCTCCTCCGCCAAACCCACCACCGGCTCCTCCTCCCCCACCAAACCCTCCACCACCACCACCTCCAAATCCACCTCCGCCCCCAAGGCCGGACCCACCACCGACACCCCCTCCCCCGCCCGCTCCGAACCCGCCACCAACCCCACCGCCTCCACCCAAGCCTCCGCCGCCACCCCCACCAAACCCACCACCGCCGCCCCCGCCAAGGCCACCGCCAGCCCCACCGCCAAACCCGGCCCCACCACCTACTCCTCCACCGGCTCCACCACCTCCTCCTCCACCAAACCCTCCACCACTACCGATGCCGATCCCATTGCCACGCCAGAACCAAGTCTTTTGGTCTTCAAACCCTCCACTTCCCGCCAATTTTCTTGCACTGGCGGAGCAAAGCAGCGCAGCAATGAGAAAGAGAAGTGATGAGTAATATTTAGTCATTTTGGAATGTTGTGTTTTGTTGCGAGGAGTGGAGAGGAGGGGAGAGGGGATTATATAGGGTTTGGAATGAAACGGGTGGGAGTTGGAGGGGGTTTTGTGATTAATTGGAGGCACGGAATTTTTGTTATCGTTGTCAACTACTCTACATCCATCAACAGAGGGATTTTTATCCGTGCTCTTGTCGCTGCGAAAAGAAAGTTAATTATGGCGCCAACCGTCACCGGATAAACTGAATTTCTCGATATTTAAGGTTTTGAGATCGGAAACATCTAATCATAGGAGGGTATACATGATTTTTTTTTAAATTAATTGGTAGACTTAGTCGAACTTCACGTAGAATTCCTTGCAAACTTTTTTTTTAATGTACAAATAGGGCAACTTGCCCTATCATATATAAATATAGAAGCTTAAGAGAATTACAGAAGTAGATATCTACTGGTGATTGAAGCAACAACTCTGAGATAGAATAAAATTCCAATCACTAGTAGATGTTCAAAGCAAATACAACTATAACACTACTCTACTACAAGACATGAAGAACTCCAAAAGAACAAAAGAGGTGTTCTTAGAATTCCTTGCAAACTTAAGAAACATTTAACGCAACGCGGAAGTAAAACCTCGGAATCCACTAAGAGTGTTCTTTGAATCCACAAAGAACGATCTTCAAATCCACGAATAAATATTAAAAAAATTATTGATAAAAAAGATATGCTTCTAGGGCTTACAGGATTCTACTTAAATAGAAAAAGAACAAGACTCTTACTATGACCAGGGGAGGATCTACATACAGTCCAAGGGGGGCCACGGCCCCCAAAATTAGGGTGCTCTATTCCTCAAGCCCCCTCAAAATTTGTTTGGGGGGGGGGGGGGGGGGGGTTAGGATGCTCTATTCTTAATTTGGGGAAAAAAATTAGTTTGTGAATATTAATTATTTGAGGGGTTTTATGTATATATTAATAGTAAATACATTACCATGAGCAGCAGCAAGATTAATAAAGGGGGTTTCATTAAAATTAGAAATTTATGGAGAGGTATTTAGCGAATGGTTATTCTTAAGGGGGTTTATTAATAAAGGGTTCTTAAGGGATTAATAAAGGGGATCTCAAGACATTTCGAATGTAATGGAGCTTGTGTCATCTACAAAAAGATTACTACAAGAGTTAAGGGATGACAAGTGGGATAATTTGCTTGAAAAAGTGAAGTCTTTTTGTGTGGCTCGTAACATTAATATTCCTAATTTTAGTGCTCAGTATGTTGATAGACGACGTCGAGCTCGTGGTCATCAAGACATCATTGGGCATCATTATCGAGTAGACTTTTTTTATGCCGCGATCGATTCACAAATGCAAGAAATTAATGTGCGTTTTAGTGAAGATGCAACAGAATTGTTCATGCTTAGTTCTGCCTTAAATCCTCAAAATGCATCTGAGGCTTTGAGAATACAAGATATATGCAAATTTGTTGGTAAGTTTTATGCACAAGATTTTACAAGTGAAGAAAAAGAGAGTTTGAAGATGTAACTGAAATATTATGAGCATAATGTAGTCAAAGGGTCAGACTTCAAAACTCTTTCAACCATTTCTGAGTTGTGTTAATGGTTGGTAAAGACTAATAAATCTGCTACATACGACCTCATTTTTAGAGTGATCGTACTTGTGCTTACTCTTCTAGTTTCTACTGCTACTGCAGAACGATCATTCTCAGCTATGAATATCGTCAAGACTAGGCTTCGAAGCAAAATGGAGGATGCTTTCCTCTTCGACGCATTAATGGTGTTTATTGAAAGAAAAATTGCTAAAAGTCTGAGCATTGATGCTATCACTGAAGACTTTGAAAATTTTAAGGAACATCGAATTCCTTTTAGTTAAAGAAATTTTAGTTATAAAAAAATAGATGATGCTTATTTGACTATTTTTTATATAATATTTGTCTTCCTCTTTTAAAATATTTTGGAGATATTGATGTTGGCTATTCTACTCGTTTTATTTGGGTTATGGTATATCTCTTGTGAATAAAATTACATTAAGAAAAATTTTTATCTATCTTTTGTATGCAGTCCCCCAAAACTAAAATCCTGGATCCGCTCCTGACTATGACTCAAACTTTATCAAAAATAGAAATAACAAAACTCTACCTAAAAAGACTCCGTAGGATTAGGGAAGTAAATCGGTCAAATTTGGGATCAAACCGGATTTGCTTCCTAATCAAAACAGTCTCCTAAAACATTACCTAAAATAGTAAAAAAACTAACAAAAATGCCAATATCTCTAAATTCGGAGAGAATTTGGTGAAACAGATAAAATAGTAAAAAATAGTCTCGAAAAAATACACGATTTTCATATATAATTCGTCCAATTCCGACTTATGATTTGAAAGATATGACCCATTTTTCGCGACAAATTATTTTCCTCGACCGGGTCTGCGTTTGGGCTTGTGCATGTCCAGCTTCCCCATAAATATGTCTGCCGTGTGTTCTACATCAACATTCAAATGGTTGACTTTTGGCTCGTGTTCTTATTACAAGGATGTTACGAGCAAAATTTACCCACACTTTGCTGCAGCTAGCATTTGTTCGAAAAAGTAAAAAAAATAATGGTAAGCATTTTGCTTAGAAAATTATTTTTTAATTTGTGAATAAAATATTTTGGGAGTTGTAATATAAATAAATTAATTAGTGTGAATGAAGAAAAAAGTTTAAGCATTTGGTTTAATTTTTTTAGCTAGTGAACAAAAATATTTTTTAGCTTTGTATTATAGATAAATTAGGGTGGAAAAAGTCAAAAAATAATGATTTAAGCATATGGACACTACTAGCTTTTGGCTGCTATATTATATATAAATTAGTATTAAAAAATCCAAAAAAATAGCACATTTTGATTTAGAAAAATATTAGTTTAAGCATTTGCACAATACTAATGATTCTTGGTAGTTGTTATGTACATAAACTAGTATGGGGAAAGCCAAAAATAATAAGGGGTCATTTGATTTAAAGAAATGTTTTAAGAAAATTAGTCCCTCACATCTTCAATAATTCCATATTAATCCCTCAAATCTCAACAATTACTCATTAGTCTCTTAAATTCTAAGGGGTCATACAATATGGTCCCTCAATGAAGAAAATAACTCTTAGTTATGATTCTTCTTTTAAAACTCATATTTTTCAAAAAAGGATTACTTACAGTTTGGTAATCTAAAGTTTACGCCTTTTAACTTTAATACTAAAGTTTTTTTGGCACTTTGATACCTTGAAGTTAACACCTTTTTAATTTTGATTCCTCTAAAAAAAATTCTAACACTTTATTTAAGGCAAAGTTTATATCTTTTTAACTTTGATACCTAAAAGTTTTGTTTTTGACACCTTAAAATTTATTTAAACTTTAGGGTGATAACATTAAAAAAGTGCAAATTTTGAGGTACCAAAGTTTAAAAAATTGGAACCTTTGCAGTATGAAAGTTAAACAATGTATAAACTTTGGCCTATTAAAGTGTCAAAAATGTTTGGGTTATCAAAGTTAAAAAAGGTGTAGATTTTAGGGTATTAAAGTGTCAAAAAGTTTGTGTATATCAAAGTTTAAAAATGTGTAAACTTTAGAATGTCAGTTAGCAAACAATCCTTTTAAAAAATATTAAATGAGATTATTTTGGTCATGGAGGAACTACATTGCAATCAGCCTAGGATTTAATGGACTAATGAGCAAGTATTTAGGTTTGAGGAACTAACATGGAATTATTGAATATTTGAGGGTACAACATCTAAATAACACTATGTAAAATTACCCTTAAAAATGTCAAATTGCAAAAAAAAAACCTTAAAAATATTAGATGAGGGTATTTTCATCATTGATGGGGCAACCTTTGAGGGACTAAGGAGCAATTATTGAGAGTTGAGGAGCTAATATGAAATTACTGAAGATTAGAGGGACTAATAATAAATATTAACCCTATGTAAAAGAATGGCCTTGCGGAGATTCGAACATGCAACCTTTAGGCTAAATCTGTATACTATAACAAAATAAGCTGCTTTTCTTTAAGAATTTTTGACAAAAAATTTAATTATAATTTTTACTACAGCAATGAAAAGACATTTTACAGTTATAAGTTCAATAACTTTAGTATATATACAAGCAAAATTGATCGGTGTGATGGGCAGCATTAGCATGGGGGAAAATGAAGAAAATTATTGATTCAAATGTCGGGTTTAAAAATATATTTTATATCTAACCATTAGAATGATTTTTAAAGCCAGTGGGTCTAAAAATAAATGGGGGTGATGATGGGACTGGTGGTTGTTCTTGAACAGGGAGGCGAAAGGTCTTGGGAAGTTCGAGCGACTTCTATTAGGAAAATACGGATGGGCAGCATTGCGGGCAGCTTTGGCAAAGGCGCGACTGTTGGATGCAATGGGCGGTTTGACTGATGGAAGGGAAAATTGAAAGCCTTCTGGGTGATGGGAAGGCTCCTCCGCTCTCCTCTCCATTTTTTTGCATATGTATACATGAACAGGGCTTCTGGCCTTGTTTTTTTCTTCAAAAAAAAAAAAAAAACAAGTGGGGGTAAATCGTCGGTTCATACAGAAGACAGCAGAATGCATTAAAAGGGAGAACCTGACATTTCTCTTTTAAAACACTATATTAAATAATATGTAAAGTTATTTGAGATTAAAGTAACTAAAAACTATCCATCTCCACTAAACTTAGTATATAGTATAATTTATTAGTTCCCCAATTTAAGTGTTTTGAAATTGGGCCCCTAAATCTTCATATTTTGAATTAATATGTCCTCCAAATCTTTCTATCTTTTTGAAATTACTTATTTTTATAAGCAACAGGTTAAAAGATGTGAAGAACTAATTGCAAGACACTTAAAACATTTGGAATACTAATTTAAAAGCACATGAAGATTTGAGGAATTAATTTTAAAAGGTTAGGTTTAGGGACTAAGTTAGAAATATCAAGATTTGAGGAAATAATTTCAAATTTAGAGAACTAAATGCGAGGGGGAAATCAACTTATATGTGAGCATGTGTGATGTCCAATCAATTGCTATCAGTACATTCATTTTTGTTCCCCTCTTTCACGCAATTTTTTATGAGTGGAGAGTTTAGAGTCGCTGTTTTTGACTGTGGGCCAAATTTATTGTGGCTTGAGTTTCCAGCTGATTTGTTCTTTGCATACTCTAACGGGGTGTTTGTTTCAAATCTTATAATTTTAGAATATGGATTTTATTATGAGATTAAAAATCTATAGATTTTTTAACATGAGTTGGGATTTCTAAAGTATTGTTTGTTTCATCAATATTTTGGGATATGTAATCCTATAATTTATATTTTGTTTGTTTCAAACTCAAATTGTAGCATTGCAAATTTTAAAATTTAAAATCTAGCCTAAATACTCTCTCAAAAAGGGGATTTCACAAATGCTATAATATATTAATTTTTTATTATTTAGCTATTTAATATCCCAAAAATTATTTTAAATCAAACAAAAGTTATGGAATCCATTGTTGGGGATAAACTCAGATACGCTCTGAGTTTCCCTTCTGCGGA
>BQKN01051947.1:46542-67519 GCA_022839385.1 Asparagus kiusianus | reverse complement strand
GTAGTTGCCGTTGGTTGGATCTGAGAATCGTTCAAGTTTTGGGCCATTTGAACATCGGTTAGTTGTGTGGCTTACCACTAGCTATGGATAGTGTTAGTGCTTCGTTGTATAGGTCTCTCGTGTAGTTCAATCGTACCGCTGTGGATCTCTCCTATAATCCTATATAGGTGTACGAGATGCACATTCGGTATCTCTTGTGCGCGGAAAGAGGAATATAAGAATGAGATCATGAGACAGATGGCGACATATGTTAAGGGAAACCACATAAACTCGTTAGATACCGATTGTAGTAGAAGGGCCTAAATTAATTAGGGGAGAAATTGGTTGGAGAACCCATATAAGCCTGTGTTCTCGACTGTTTTCATTCTACATGCTCACTCCTCGGTGCTTAACAAATTGATCTCACCATATTTGGTGATGGGAGGTCATGACAGTTGTTCAACTCTGTATTACAACATAGAGACTTAAGAGTTTGTAGGCGTAAACCAATTAGGAGAATTAGTTCAAATTTGAGAAGATGCTCGATAGGTGGCTCCTTATAGAAGTAATCTCAGACATTTTGAGTTCGCAGTGTTTAGTACATTTTCTTTTGGAAAACTATGAATCTTGTTAATTGGCGAAGTTATCTATTTGTTCACGACGATGATTGAATATGTACGACTTTTGTTTATGTTCAACCGTGGAATGATTGGTGGTGGTATTGTATTGATGGTTGATAAGATCTGGCTGTTTTTTTCTTTGAAACTCGGTGAAATTCTGTTTGTTTTTCGTTTACAATAGCTCTAGTGTCTAGTTATAATTGTCATGACCTTTGCATTCAAAATTGACATCCCCCCGTTGATGTAAGTATCATCCCTCCCCACCCTTGATGTAAGCATGATAGAGAACTTCATATAGCGTGTGATGCTAGTTGAATGTAGAACATAATGCAGTTCTAGCTTTTAGGAAGAGTAAGATTTATCTTATGAAAATGTTAAATTCTGTTGGAAAGGTGTTAATGCTTTGTTGTGTACCATTATAGATATCCTCTATGCGGTGTAAGAGAGAACACTTTCTTCTTCTCTTTCGCTTGGAAAGAGTAATATGAGAATGAGATAATGACAGAGGCGGTAGAAGTGGGACTTTCGCGATGGTCTCTCCACAGATCTAGAGTGAAATTAGTCGGACAAACAATGTAAAGCTTGTTTTATTGATTGTTGTTTGGTGTGCTTAACGGTATGGTCTGACAGTGTTTTGTGACCGGAGGTTGGAATCTCGGTTATATATGACAGTTTTAACTTTCTATTATGTAGTAAATGATTTGCATGCATAACCAATTAGGGGAACAGATTCAAAATTCAGCCGATTCCCCTATCTTTTATTTGTTACGCAAGTTATCTCAAATATTTTGGCGGATTGATGATGCATTTCTTCATCCTACATGCAAGTGACTGAACTTTTTTGAGTATTCTGAGGATATCATCAGTACCTTATTAAGCTCGGATACACCACACTTGTGCTTATTAATTTTAGGGAATCATTAAAATAATCCAAAGCTCTGTCTCCTAGAATGTTTACTTGTTGAATAAATGTAACATGTTATTCCAATCCAGATCATGAATGATGAACGTATCACAATATAAGAACAGTGTAGAATTATATTCATTATTAATTTCAAAAAAAAAAAAGAAAAAAAAAAAGAAACGGGGTTGCAGTCCAAATGGTTTCGGAAAGCACCATCATATCGCAAATGCACAACCATCTCGAGCATTTCCCGATGGTATGTTGGATATGTTGCGGGGAGGTAAAGGTTCAACTGAGCAAGATGGCAAATTTTGGCGTTAGGCGGTGTCCCTCTGAAGCCTTGTTTGGTCATGCATGTTGTGGAAGTTGTTTTTTTTCTTTGTGCCTACAAAACTTTCTCCTAATAATTTCTCGTAACATCTACATCAAGTTCTATTACCTTTGATGCTTGCAAGGGTTGGGTTTGTTTGACTACAATTTCTTCATATCTGACGGTCTGGCTGTATCTGATGAGGAGGAATGTGATTCCATTTGTACTTGATAATATGTGAGGTTTTTGTATGAATCTGATTTGATTATGATATAGTTTTATTATCTTTTATTCTCATGCCACTATTTGGATGACACGGTTTAGCAAAACCATGAATTCTTAACATTTTTTTATAATTTCAATTTTATTTTAATGCTGGAATAGTTTTCAGTGATTTGACTTATCTTTTTTGTATCTCGTTCGTGTTTGGTTTATCATCCCAAATTCCTTGTTGAATATAATCTCGCACGCACACAATTTCAATAATCAAATTGGCACACTGAATCTGAAGGAACACATAATCTAATCTAGTACTATTATAAAAGTGTGTTGGTATGTTAAAACATTTCTTCCAAAATGCCCTCCAAACCACATACATGTATCTATCAAACACATACTTGCATACATATAAACACATACATATACATGCATACATTCTTAATAATGGTATAACTCTCCTATTAATTGTCCATTAATATTAACTTTTATTTTTTGTAACCCCTCCACTAATCCAATATTAATGTTATCATAAAAAATTTGCATACATATAAACACATACATATACATGTATTCGTTCTTAATAATGACATAACTCTCCTATTAATTGTTCACTAATATTAACTTCTATTTTTTGTAACCCTCCAACTAATCCAATATTAATGTTATCATATATTTTTTTTAAGATTGTAAGTTGTATTTGACATAATAGCTGAGAATTAAATGCATACAAATATGACAAATTAATAATATATGTTTCAATTTGCAAACAAAGTGTCAACTTAAAATGCTTACATGCATACATTCTTAACAATGACATAACTCTCATATTAATTGTCCACTAATATTAACTTCTATTTTTTGTAACCCCTCAACTTAAAAGGCACATGTGACAAACTAATAATATACGTTTCAATTTGCAAACAAAGTGTCAACTTAAAATGCCATTAGTACATGCATTCATGCATACTTGAAATGAGAGTTACATTTTCAATTGTAGTTTTTATTCAAGTGGCAATTACATTTTACTGTTATGGAATCCAAAGAGCTTGTTTTTTTTTATTTATCATAATAGCTCTTACTTGCAACCTATATAAATTTACTCATTTGATGATTTAGATTTACACTCACCTCTTACAACCCTAATAACATCCTATACTCACCCTATGACTTGACTATGATATTATTTGGATGATACAACAGTGAAAACATTATCCCTTCAGAAGAGATAACACGAAAAAAGGGGTGAAGACGATTGAAGTTGTGCTGAGGAAGTACTGAGCTTTACTCGGATTATACTTTATACTGATGTGATTGTTAGATTGACGGCTATATGCGGATTGAGGATACGATTGATACAAGGAAATGTGGAGAATTCGGATTGGGGCTAAAGTTTTGAGGTCTAATTTTTTTTTTTTTGGGGGGGGGGGGGGTGCGTTAATGAACTTTTTTTTTTCTATTTCTATAACTATTACTATGTACTTAATTGTGATTTGAGAGAAATATTATATTATCCATGAACTTAGTAGATATATTTTTTGTAGCATGTTACTAATTATATGATAATAGAAGAGAGAGAAGGTGAAAGTAAGAATTTTATTTTGTTATAATGGATTAGCAAAAATAAAGCTAATTAATATAATCTGGAATAACATGACACACTTAACATAAAAGTAAAGAACAAACTTAGAATTTTTGTCTTTTGGGTAAATTTTTTTATATAATAAGTATATTATAACCTCTCTAATGTTAAAATTATATTCTAAATTTGCACATAAAACTACCAGTAGTTATTAAATGTTATTCATTATCTTAAATTATAAAGTAAATAGAACTATGTCTTTTAAGATTAAAAAATTATATCTTTTGGGTATTCCATGATTTGCCAATGTTCACAAAATAACCCTTAATTTTTTCACAAACAACCATGGATCTTCATAATTTTCACAAAGACCATTGAAATTTCATATATTTATAGAAAAATACTAAAACTTCATAATTTTCTACAGATAAACCCATATATAGTTCAAAACTTAAATCTTAAGAAGGTTGAAAAAAGTATATGATCTAAATTGTAAGAAAATTACAAATACGTCCTCAAATGTTATTATAATTATATTCAAAATAAAACTCTTCCATTAAGTAAATAATGAATTGTGTAAAGTATTAGAACATAAAACAAATATGTCCACGTGCAACGCACGTGCACTATACTAGTACTATTATAAAAGTGGATTGGGATGTTAAAACATTTCTTCCAAAAATACCATTTGAAACACATACATGCATACTCTCTAGGACATCCATATATACATACATTAAGCTGTATACATACTTAATTTTTCATAACCTCCCTATTTATTACCATCAAATTCTTATTTAATCACCCACTAATAACATTCCCCCACTAAGTCTTGACATTACACACTAATAATGAAAAACGTTACATCTATTCCTCTTCCATAAATCACTATAAATTACTATAGAATCTTATCAAATTTCTCTAACCAACAACTGTAGCACTTACAAACCGCAAGAAGTGTGAGTGTGTCAATGGTAACATCACTGGTGGAGTACGATCGAATTGAATGAGAAGATGGTAATGGAAGCATCGATGTAACAATTTAGAGAGCAGAAAAAAAATCGGTGAAGGCGACAAAGAAGGTGGTCCTGTATTTTATTAAAATTGGTAATTGTTTCAGTCATAAACTAATTGGTTTTCCCCCCTTCCTTCTTTGTATATGCTTTTCCCTTAGCGTGTAAATTGGTTTCCAGCTCCTAGGCATGTTTGTAAATGTGCTAAATTGTTTGTATAGTCTGATTGAATCTCTTAATGCACTATGCTTATTCTAGGGATAAAAGAAAGCTTTGCCTATGATAATGCATTATAAGTGTGATTGCTTTCACTCTATATGTGTAAAAGGTTAATTTTCATTCTATGGTCACTAAGGTAATACATTGCTATTATTGGGTTATAAAGGACAAATAGAAAGTGCAGGAAGATGAATTTAGAAAATGATATAGTTAGTTGGTCCTGAGGATGCTTATAGAAGGGATTACTACTACAATTTTAAGAGTATTATTAATTTTCTGCTATTAGTTATTAGTTTTCTGCTGTTAATCTACTATATGAGTATAATGGTTAATGTATGATAATTATATTATATATTAATATCACATTAATATATAATATTTATATGAATTATTAAATATGTGCAATTATAAAAAATAATATGAGTAAAAAGTTATTCATTTACCAATTCAAATAAATAAATATATAATATACCATTTACAGTAATATAAAAAGTCGTCAACTTTTCATTATACCACCGTCTTCTTAACCACCCTTCATTAAGGAACTCATTCATGAAGGGTTACCCATTTCTCCATTAACCATTTGTAAATTGCATCATTATAACAAATAGGAAAAATTGTACATAATTCCCTCTTTTATATCTTGAGTTGCACTATAGGCGTCTAAAATTGCCTACGGGCCTTCACACGCAACTCGAAGCATAGAGAAGATGATAAACGTTACTATAGGCTGTCTAAAAATCACAACAGATAGCTGATCCCCATTAAGCTTCAATAAACAAAAGCTACAAACAGAGGACTTTTAACATAGATCAAGAAGAGTTATAAATCAACTACACTTCTGACAGCTGATGAAAACTCTATTCAGTAGCCTTCATAACCAATTGTGAGAGTTACAATCTGACGACTTTCACACCCCACAATAAGCAAAGATCAATGAGCAGTAGCATTTGCGATGTTGTAATGGACGAGGTTACATGCCAACAACCTCTCTCAAACACAGAGTCCACCTCTACATTTCCCAAACTCAAAACGCATATGAACTGTGCATTCTCTAGCCGGCATTCAACTCTGCAACGCAGAGTTAAAACACAAAATGCACAGACTATGCGTTCTTCAGCAAACACTTAACCCTGCGTCTCAAACTCAAGACGCAGAGTTGAGATTCAACACACAAGCGACCTGTGCGTTTCAAATCTCTAGCAGAGATTTAACTCTGCGCCTCAAGCCTTAGGCGCAGAGTTAAGGCCCAGAACGCCAAGTTAGGCTTTTGACTTATTCAAACACAGGTTGAACGGCCTAACAACCGTTTATCCCACGTTCTGAGGGATTGTCGCCCACTTAGGAGTAGATTTAGGGGTTGGTTACACCCCATATCCCCTATAAATAACCGCATTACTCAACTGAGTAAGGGTTGATCGGTCTCGATAGCTAAACCGCACGGAGAAGGTGATTTTCCTAAAGATCAACGAACTGATCGGCAGTCAGTTAATCAAATCTCAGAGAATCCCTTCACCAACAGCGGAATTACTTGGCTATTAACCGAATTTTCAGTTCTAACAACTCTTTTACAGAGTTTCAACTCGCTCTGAGTGATTAAACTCGTTAAGAGCTCCTAATTAAACTTGCAACGCAAGTTAATCGATTATTCGGTTTTCAATAACTCTTTTCAGAGTTTTCAACTCGTTCTGAGTTTCTAAAACTTGTTAAAAGTTCTAAACCGGATTGATTATACAAGTCAATCGTTCTCGTGAGATAGTACGGTCGGATCGTCAACGGAGAGCGAATTTGACGCGAGCATTTGAAGGAGGCACTCCATCATTACCAAGAAGAACCCAGTTTTAAACAAAGGGGAGAATCAAATTCTTTCTCCTCTCTTTTGTAATCGGAATCCAAATTGTAATCGATTTTGAGAGAATACAAATTAATTTTTCTTTCATTATTTCTTTTACTGCAAATTTTCCATAAACAAAAGATGACGACTTTGCTGGGGACTAGCTTCTCTGACGAAGAAGTGGTGGTACAATCCGACGTTCACCTCACAGGAACCACCATCGAAACTCTCGTCGTAGAGTTCGACCTAGCCAAGTACGAGGAGGCTCTCTCCTCTGGATCGCTTAGCCCTAAAGCTAGGCGTGATACCCATAGGATCTCTAAGGAGGTCGTAACTACTGTTGAGACATCGAAGAAAGCCCTCTCCTTTGGCCAAGACCTTAAACTCGCTTTGCTAGTTGAAGATTCTATACCCGTATCAACACGGCGTGTAATAGGTTGTAAGAGACCTATGGTGGAGGAATATCCAACCAACGCCGATGACGCTGCGACCAAAGCGTTGAAACAAGCTAAGAAAAATGCCACTCAATGAAGGAGAAGATCTATACGCCGAGCATACTTGCGGAATAGCCGAGCTAATGCCCAACGCGAAGATTGAGTTTCTGAGCCTTTGCCCGAACTGGGCGCTTCTGCTCCAGAACACACACTTCGTGGCAATGAACCCGATTATGAACCTCGGGTAATCCAACTTAAACGCGACCCTCAGTGGTGCATTGTTCAATCTAGACGCACACCTCAAGAGTGCGTCTCAAAACGTGACCTTCAAAGGCACGTTCAATCATCTAAACGCACACCACAACTGTGCGTTCAATCAGAATACGACCCTCAGGGGTCTGTTCAGTCGACCAAACGCACACCACAACTGTGCGTTCAATCAGAATACAACCCTCAGGGGTCTGTTCAGTCAACTAAAATACACTACAAGTGTGCGTTCATCCAAATCAAAACCCTCAGGGGTCTGTTTCGTCGTCAAAACGCACACCACAAGTGTGCGTTCAATCAAAACATGACCCACAGGGGTCTATTTCATCAGTTAAACACAGGCCTCAGCCTTGTGTTTATAAACCTAAACGCGACTCTCGCGTTTCTTCTCAAGAACACGACATGATCCGTCGAGTTCAAGAGACTCGGCATGGATTTAAGGTTCATGTCCAATCCACCCAAGGGCAGAGGGCTTCATCTCCACCATCACGAGATTCTTCCCAAGTCTTTGAACCCGATTATGAACCTCGGGTAATCCAACTTAAACGCGACCCTCAGTGGTGCATTGCTCAATCTAGACGCACACCTCAAGAGTGCGTCTCAAAACGTGACCTTCAAAGGCACGTTCAATTATCTAAACGCACACCACAACTGTGCGTTCAATCAGAATACGACCCTCAGGGGTTTGTTCAGTCGACCAAACGCACACCACAACTGTGCGTTCAATCAGAATACAACCCTCAGGGGTCTGTTCAGTCAACTAAAATACACCACAAGTGTGCGTTCATCCAAATCAAAACCCTCAGGGGTCTGTTTCGTCGTCAAAACGCACACCACAAGTGTGCGTTCAATCAAAACATGACCCACATGGGTCTGTTTCATTAGTTAAACACAGGCCTCAGCCTCGTGTTTATAAACCTAAACGCGACTCTCGCGTTTCTTCTCAAGAACACGACATGATCCGTCGAGTTCAAGAGAGTCGGCATGGATTTAAGGTTCATGTCCAATCCACCGAAGGGCAGAGGGCTTCATCTCCACCATCACGAGATTCTTCCCAAGTCTTTGACTTGCGTGAGCTACTGTTGAGAGGAAGGTCAACACAGCAAGTGACTCATTCATGCCAATGCGAGCAGCTTATTTCTGCTGTCCTCTCTGAATGTAGCTGTTGCTCACTTACGCTGAGGCAATCCATGTTCAACAGATTGACGAATGTCGTTAGACCTGCTAAATGACAACGTCGCCACAAAAAGAGGACCTCTGAAATCGAATATCCCGAGGTCACCATCAACATGATCGGTAGAGGAAAAGCCTCGCATCCCGATTCTGATGAGTCACAAAGAAGTCGTTCCCTGACTGTTCGGGAAATTTGTGATGAGTTCGAGGGAGTATACCGACACACTCAGACTCGGACAGGAGCTATCCGTTCGGTTGACTATCAAAAGTTAGCCAAGGGGATTACATCAAGTGATGAACATTCGGCAATAGCCGAATCTCAATCATCAAGCTCTGTCGGAGCACAAGAGGTTTCTGCTTACATGACGGGAAACCCCGAAGACCTAGCCAAAAGAGTGGACGAACATCACGTCATACTCCAAGCGCAACAAGAGACACTTCTTCAGATGAAGGATATGTTGGCTCAGCTCCTGGCTGAAAAAGGCCAAAAACCTGAATCTTCTCGGAGGACAACCTCCAAAGGAAAACAGAAAGTGACCGAACATTCAGATCGTGAGACTCACAACCTGGAATCCTATTCTGAAAATGAGAAGGAGATGGAAAAAGAGCTACACCCTCAGTTCTCTAAGGTGGATGAACTAGAAGCTCACCTTAACGCAATCGCCAATAGAAGCGAACTCCACGAAGAAGAAGTGGTGCGGCCTTATCCTGCTGAGTGGGACACAGCTCCATACCCACCAAAGTTTAAAGCTCTAACCTTGCAACCATTCGATGACACAGGATCACCAAATCAGCACATCTACTACTTCAAGTCTCAGATTGGAGATGTGGTGGCAAACGATGCCATCCTAACACGCTTGTTCATCAGCACTCTTAAAGGAGTGGCCTTTGAATGGTTTATGAAACTATCTGCTGGATCTATTTAGAAATGGGTAGATTTGGAAAGGCTTTTCTTGGCCAGGTTCTTCGAGGACAATACAGAAGTTTTGGTCCCGATTCTTCTCGCCACTAAGCAGAGGAAGGGAGAATCCATCAAGACCTATGTGGAGAGATTCCGCAACATGGCGTTGCGATACCCTTCAGGTATGACCCAATCAACTTTGGTTGAAACTTGCAGGCACAACTTGCAGACACAACTCCTTGCTCAGATGGGAGTAGTAGAATGTCGCTCCTGAAGGCAACTGGTATCACAAGGAGAACAAGCCGAAGAGATTGTCGCTCGAGTTAAAGCCGAAGAAGCTACACAGCCCAAACCACAACAGCAACGTAATCAGCATAATGCCCAGCGGTCTAAAGGAAATGAGACTTTGGCAGCCGACGCTAACACGCGAGCATCACCACCTAATAAGCAAGGCAAGACACCGAATCAACAAAGAGCGCCCAAGCAGTATTCATTTAAAGAGGAGAATGTAGATACCTTGTTCCAGTTACTGCGGAAGAATAACAAGCTACAGCTTCCCGAAATCAAGAAGCCGGATGAAGCAGGAAAGGTGGATGATCCTAATTATTGCCGCTATCACAGGTTCCTAGGACATCCTACCAGAAGGTGCTATATCTTTAAATACATCCTCCAAAATTTGGTGAATGCTAATGTGCTCACCTTGAAGCCAGAGCAAAAGACTGTATTCACTAATATGATAGCAGTCCAATTCGGTGACTTTCCTCCGGTAGCGGCCGCGGATGGTGTTGTCCCCATTCATAAAGGAGAAATACACCTGAAAAATACTGACTTGTATAGTCAGAAGGACAGGGGGTTAGTACCCCTCACTACCCCAAAAGGGGAGATCATGTGGGTACATCCCGACCTGATAGAAGATTGGCAAAGGACGAAAACCACGTCCAAAAAGAAGGGAGGAAAGGCTAAGTCATCCAACATGATTAGCCCCTCTTTTAATAAAAATGATAATCATCTTAAACCTCTTACTGACTCAGAAGAAGAGAGAATTGCCCTGGCATCATACCCAGGAGACAACCCTGGCACTCGGTTTGGAAAGGCTTACTTGAGAGACTACAACCAGAATGCTCAAGAAGCTGAAGAACAGCCCCAAGACGCTAAGGGTTCCGTACCAAAGAAGCCAGTCGATAAAGGAAAACAAAAGGAGCTCCGGTTTAACAAAAATCTTCACCAGGAACTTGGGGAGTCGAGCGCTCTTTTCCGATTCAATGTCATGGCACAACTGGCCAACATACCGGCCAGGATTACTCTATATGAGCTCCTGAGGTTATCCAAAACTACAAAGGAAGCTCTGATTGAAGCCTTAAAGAATACAGAAAGCTTTATTACATAAGTCGCTCTGATCCCTGAAGCCTTTGAAGATCAACTTGCCTGCAATGTCTGCAAGCGGCGAGAAATTTACCTTGCATATCGTTCACGCAAGAAGACATGCAGGTCAAACACAAGCATGACAGACCATTGTACTATACGGGGTATATCGGATCCTCCGAAATCAGTCGTGTCCAAGTAGACCCAGGCTCAGCGCTCAGCATCATGCCTTATAGGGTCATGCAGGTCTTAGGGATTCCTATGCATCGGCTGAACACCACCCAGACCACTATCTTTGGTTTCAACGCAAACAGCACTCGGTCCATGGGGAAGATCAAACTCAGATGTCAAATCAGAGACCTTAAGTCCGAAGTGACTTGTTACATCATAGATACGGATACATCCTACAATCTTTTGCTAGGACGACCATGGATATATGCAAACCGCATTGTCCCATCTACCCTACATCAGGTCATGAAGTATGCCAATGATGAAGGAGAAGTTCGAACCCTGATTGCAGAAAAATACCCTTTCTGAGGGGTGGAAAATTTTCATACCGACTCCGTCTTCTATCTAGAATCCTAGGAGAAAGAAGATGTAGACAGCGGTAATGAAGCCGACATCGAGCCGGATCCTAAAGAAGATTGTCCATGGGAATTAAACTTCAATGTAATGGGTCAGGATGAGAGCAATAATAATGTACCGAGTGAGGGCGAGTGGTGCATTAATGAAGATTTTATTTTAGCGTACTTGTCTGACGTGTCCTCTAAAAATAAACAAATAGAGAATGATCCTAATGCAGGTACCAACCCATGGCACATACTGTGCACAGAGGCATCACTCACATTGCCAATCGAGGCATCTTTCGCTTCAGATGAAGGAGTAGAAGATGCACAGAAGGCTTTCTTCAAAGTCCCATCCAAAAGAAAAGGGCAGAAGCCGATCTGTTTTGGTAAAGTCGAACCCGAACAACTCAAACGAGGAAGTTCAAAGGAAGATGACGGAGTTCCTCAATTCCATTACCATGAACCCAATTCTATACACTTAATGAAATGAATGGGGTATAACTTTAATAAAAAACAGGGTTTGAACTTTGGAAAAGGAAGGCGAACACCAATTCGAATGTCTCTCACTCCCGAATGAAAACTTCCGGACTACTATCAAAAAACCGAAAGAGGCGTGGGCTACGTCACAACTCCATCTGTTTTAGAAAATGAAATCAGTAATTATCTACATCAGGACCATTCATCCGGAACATCTTCATGGGAATCCGACGTCAGTGTTGGACCTTTCTTTAAAAGTCTGACTGTGAATATGGTTTTAACTAGCCATCCAGATGAAGACGCATGGGGTGATGAAGAGCTAATCGAATCAACCAATGATCCTTGGATCAAACGCCTCAACATCTTGTAGGATATGCGATTCGAACAACGCGAACCACCCACTGAAGATAAAGTGATCCAGGTCAACATGGGAGATGAACATGACCCTAAGCCCATATTCATAGCTGAAAACCTATCATCATGCAAGAGAGAGGACCTTATATCTCTCATTCGAGAATATATAGATGTCTTCGCTTGGAATTATGAAGATATGCCTGGCCTTGACCCGAAGGTTGCCATGCACCTCTCAACATTGATCCGGATGCAAAACCCGTTAAACAACAACAACGTAGGTTTCGTCCAGAGATCATGGAATCAATTGAGTCAGAAGTTAAAAAGCTTATAGACTCGGGTTTTGTCAGAGAGGAACAACACCCAGACTGGGTAGCCAACATTGTTCCAGTTCCTAAGAAGAACGGTAAAGTCTGGATATGCATTGACTTCCATGACCTTAACGCAGTTTGTCCAAAAGATGAGTTTTCTCTTCCTATCACTGATGTCATGATCGACAACACCTGCGGATATGAAAGGATGTCTTTCATGGACGGATTCTTCGGGTACAATCAGATCAAGATGCACCCAGAAGACGAAAAACATACTGCTTTTAGAACACCACTGGGGGTGTATTGTACACAGTGATGCCCTTCAGTCTGAAAAACGTAGGTGCAACTTATCAACGTGCAATGAATGCCATCTTCCACGAACATCTACGTAAGAAGATCGAATGCTACGTTGATGATATAGCAGTAAAAAGCCAACATAAGAGTGATCATCTTACAGACTTAAAGACAATGTTCGATATCATGCGAGCACATCAACTGAAAATGAACCCAACAAAATCATTCCTTGGGGTATCAAGCGAAAAATTCCTGGGATTTATTGTCACTTCCAAGGAAATTTCTCTTGATCCAGAGAAAGTGCATGCTATCCAAGGCATGCCACCTCCAAAGAATCTTTAAGAACTCAGGGGTTTGCAAGGAAGGCTAGCATACATTCGGAGATTCATATCAAATTTTTTAGGGCGATGCCAACCCTTCTCTAAGCTCATGAAGAAAGAAGTATCCTTTGTTTGGGATGGGGAATGTCAAAAAGCATTCGAGGATTAAGAGATATCTTACTCAACCGCCAGTTCTCGTGGCCCCAACATCAGGAAAGCCATTCCTGTTGTATGTGAGGGCCATGGAACATTCTCTTGGAGCTTTGTTGGCCCAGAACAACAATCAAGGATAAGAGCAAGACATCTACTACTTAAGCAGAACCATGATGGGAGCCGAGCACTGGTATAATCCAGTCGAAAAAAATGTCTCGCTTTGGTGTTCGCAGTTCAAAAGATGCGACATTACCTAGTTGGACAAACAATTCACGTCATCTCTAAGGTGAATCCCTTGAGGGTTCTGATGATGAAGCCATCATCTCTAAACTGCCGACTCGCCAAATGGGCCATTCTCTTGTCACAACATGACATGCAATTCATGCCCTAAAAAACGATCAAGGGTCAAGCATTAGCAGACTTCTTAGCCGATCATCCGGTGCCAGGGACATCTAAATTGTATGAAGAACTACCCGATGAAGTCGCTGAGGCTTGCATTACTCAAGAAGCTATGTATGTGTGGAAATTATTCTTTGACGGTGCATCTAGAGAAAATCCTCATGGAGCAATTACCACAGGAGTGGGGGTCGTACTTGTTTCCCCGAACGGCCATGTGATCCCAAGAGGGTTTTTCCTAATCAAGCCCTGTACCAATAATATAGCTGAGTATAATGCTCTGCTACTAGGAATGCAGTTTGCTGAAGAACTCAATATTCGGCATCTCGAGGCTTACGGTGACTCTCAGCTCATCATAAATCAAGTCCGAGGGGAATATGAGGTGCGTCATGAGGATCTAATCCCGTACTACCTCGCAGTGTTAAAGCAAGCTAAAAAGTTCAAAGGTTTCTTTATCGAATACATTCCATGAGCCCAGAACGCTTATGCAGATGCTTTAGCCTCGTTGGTAACTTCACTAGCATTACCAGCAGGGGCTGAAACAATGATTCCAGTCACGGGACGCGAGTTATATTGTTACAAGATTCCTATAGAGGAAAGCTCAGACAAGACAACGACAGGAAAGTCTGTACAACCTCCATGGAGCTAGAATCTAGAGATTGGCGATTCCCGTACATTGACTATGTCTTGTACGGAATTTTGCCTGACGATCCTAAAGAAGCAGCCGCTATTAAACGAAAGGCCCTCCAATTCTATTACGATGCAGCTTCCCAAATCCTATATCATAAATCACATGAGGGAGTTTTGCTTCGATGCCTCTCTCGAAAGGAGGCAAAAGAGGCCCGCAAGGAGGCCCATGATGGAATGTGTGGAGCTAATCAACCCGGAGTTAAATTGGGGGATCGCCTCCGACGAATTGGCTATTACTGGCCAAAGATGTTCTCTGACGCAGTTGATTATGCTAAACGTTGTCACGCGTGTTAGATTCATGGAGAATTTATCCACCAAGCGCCGGGGAACTTACACCCCACATCGGCATCCTGACCATTTGAAATGTGGGGGTATGGATATCTTGGGATCAATTTCTCCTCCGATTTCCAAAGGACACCGGTTCATTCTGGCCGTGACCGACTATTTCTCCAAATGGGCGGAGGCAATCCCGTTGAAAGAAGTCAAGATAAAGAATGTGATTAAGTTCATCAAACATCACGTCATCTACCGCTTTGGAGTCCCGAGGCGAATAGTTCACGACAACGGGACATAATTTGTCAGTTTTGGATTTTAAAGATTTTGTGATAAGTTTAGAATCTAAAGTGTCGCATCTACGGCGTATTATCCGCCCACGAACGGTCTTGCGGAAGCTTTTAACAAGACCATCGTGAAGCTTCTCAAAAAGTTTGTTTCCAAGAGCCGACGCGATTGGGACGAAAGACTTAGAGAATGCATATGGGCCTACCACACAATGATGAGGACCCCTACGAAAGCTACACCGTTGTCTTTAGTATACGGTTGTGAAGCTGTACTACCACTAGAGATTCAAATCCCTTCCCTGAGAGTCGCGATTACAACTGGACTAACAGAAGAAGAGAAACAACAACGACGTCTGCAAGAACTTGAAGCCTTAGACGACAAACGACTTCAAGCTCAGCAGCAGATCGAGTTGTATCAAGCCCGGATTTCCAAAGCCTACAACAAAAAGGTTAAAGAATGGATTTTCAAGAAAGGCGATTTAGTTTTGGCCAACAGACGACGCATGGTAATGACCCACAAAACCAAAGAGAAGTTCAATCCTAAATGGGAAGGGCCATTCGTAATAGAATCAGTCTATTCGAATGGAGCTTATCGCCTTATTGAGAAAAAAAGGAGACATGCTCATAACACCAATTAATGAGAAATTTCTTAAAAGATATTTTCTATAAATCATGCAGCCCCCTAAACCCCAGTCGAATCAGGCTGGGGGTTGCCAATTTATAGTGTATTTCGGGAATAAATTTTAATTTTTTCTATCATGTATGTCATCATGTTAACACTACACCTTTGACGATTGAAATTTTCTGGAATTATTTTAATTAATAATAAAGAGAATTTCGATTTCATGCCTAGTTAACACTACACTTATGGCATTTGCATTACTTTTCATTATCCTAAACTAGATTTCAACAAAAAAGATGATGAAAAACAAAATGATATCATTTTCATTCAATATTGATAATGTGAATACAAATTGAAGACAATTGAAATGAAAACGATACAAAATTATTCCCTAGCTAGAAAGCAATTCAAATCCTAAGCGTCGGGGCCCATCAACCTAAAGGACTTGAGCTTAGATTTCAAAGCCAATATTTTCTCCTCACGAGCCTTTTTGACTTCTTTTGTTACCTTGCTCTTGAGCTCCTCTTCATTTGGTGCTGCTTCTGTAAGCTCTCGCCTAATCTTGTCAGCAGTAATAATTTCATCGCAATAGCCTTTGAAGAGCCCGTCACAGTGAGCAGCTAGCCCTCTTATAACTTCCATATCGTTAGCTAACTGGGCATTTATCTGAGATAGCTCAGCACCAGTACGGGTAAGTTCAGCCACAGTATCCCGGATACCCATAGCCAGGCTACCCATGTCTACTTGTATCTGGAGATGTTCCCCACGTAGGCTGGCAATACGAGAGCCTCTTGGTGTTGTGCTTTCAAAGCTTTAGCCTGAGAAATAGCCCGATCCACTTCTGGCCCTATGTCGTCACGTTGTAGCATTGAAAGGAATTCCAATTCATATTCCAGAATAACAATGCTCTCACGACAATTATCGGTCCACAATGCTTTCCCCTGGTTCCCGATCTTGGCGAGACACTCCAGCAGATGGGGTTCAAAAACTTTGAAACTCACGTCCCCGAGACTAACGACATCGATAGTCATTTGCATCCAATGCTCTAATTGTTCAATAAGCTTCCTCAAAGTTTTTGAGTTTGGGGGTGGAGCAGTCAGATAAATAAAGTAATTCGCATAATCAGTAAGAGTGGGGGCAATGAATAGCTTCAGATGATAACTTTTTGGGCATATTTAACATTGAGCCTGGGGCGGTCGACCCCCGCCCACCTATTGTCATTTCAGGATCGGGAGGAGTGGTTTGAAGCATAGTATCCCCTTTGTTCTCAGGAGATGCGGCACATGCCGACTTTATGGCACCCCCCATCAACTTGGCTCCCTTGGAATTCTTAGCTGCAATGGGTTTTCGTTTGCGAATGCTCCTGTCATATTCACCTACCTCCTCAGCAGTAAGGGGCCTCTTCCCTGATGATTTTAAGGAGCGAGGCTCAGGAGGGGGTACTACCTCGAGAACTTCTTTAGTATCCTCTTCTTCAAAAGGCTCAGCAGCGGGTAACTCCTTCGGGATCTCCTCGATTCTGACCGCCTCTTGTTCGTAGGATAGATAATCCTCTATCCCTGGTAATCGAGTCCTGGCATAACCACTTCTCAATTTATAAAGTTCCCGGATCTCATTTATGCATGAAGTATATATATCATATTCAAGGATTTGAGAAGCTTTGTCAAACCAATCGCGGAAGTCCGCTGCGGTGGAACAACTAGGCGGCAAACTAGGCAGAGTAAACTGCGCATGAGTCCCTCGGGTAGAAAAGAAATACCAAGCACGAGCACCTTCGTATAGATTCCCGATATGAGCTAATCGCGGATTAGGGTTACTAACATAAAGCTGGTCATACCCGAACTGTCGAGCAAAACGCGAGGGAACGTATGGCTCAATTATACATCTCTCACCTAGTCAGAAAACCAGGTAGCCCACTCTAATAGTGAGAAGCCATTAGAAGGTCCCTGTGTTTAAAAGCGAGGACCCTTCGAAGACTACGTCGCCAAACTTTGGGCCTTCTTCTTCAGCCCCATCGAAACATGGGCGGCAACAAAGAAGATCATAATTGTCTTCCAAAGACAAGAGTTGTCTAGCCCGGACTATGTACATGGTCGTCCATATGGCTGACTTAAGCCGCTGTACGAAAGGAACAGAGGTGTCATTATCATGTATGATCTTTGTCATCAAAGAGGGACAATGCGGCACAAACCAAACCACTAAATAAGTATAGGGCATTGGTGCACGGGGTTGGGGAGTCTTTCAAACTTTCCTCCCAGCAACATTCATCTCCTTGACGTCGAGAAATTTAGAAATCAAATCCCGTAAGCCTCTCTGTAGACAACCTGTCGTTGCAGAGAGAAGACTTAGAGGTCTTCCATGAGCCAGGAGAACGGTTGGGGTAGACTATCTCAACCAAGACCGATTCAGCCGGTTTCGACGGCACGACGCAGCGCTTCAACCATAGCATAAGGAAACCAGCAAGGAGGGCCGTGTCAGAGATGGGAATTGCAGCTTGATGATAAAAACTTTCAAATTCACTGTCAACTTCAAACCCATCTTCTAAACACTTGTTCCTATAAATAACATTAGGGGCCTTGATGCGAGCTTTAATGCTCTTAGCAGAACTTACAGCAAGACGGGTCACCATCAAGTCTTTCTGATCTAGGTTTTGAAATAAGTAATCTGCCCAGGCAGTATGCATGAGACCACCCACACGCATCCCAGCGACCTGAGCGCAGATGTGGAAATGACATACCAACTCCCAAAAAGTACTGTATATCTCTGGATGAGCAGTCCTCAGGATAGAAAGCTCTTCAATTATTGGAACAAATTCTTCATAGGGCATCTGCCCAAAGGATAGTCCTGATATTGCATGCATCTCGTGGAGAGCAAATCCCAACTCCCCGACGGGCGTGAAAAAGATACAGCTATTCGGATTATACCGCTCCAGCATATCAAAGAGAAAGGGATAATTCTGAGCGATTCCGCACCTTGTAGCATGTACTGGTATTGTAAGGCCAGACTGAGCGAGAGGCTCCTTGAGTTCCTCAAGAACAAAATCCACCATCCGGGTCCACCAGCCATCCTCTCTAGAGAACAACCAACCAGGAGAACGAAAGGCTTGTGTAGGAAATTCGCCCCGAGCAGCAACAAACTGGCGTATGAAGATGTTCGCCAGAAGAGATGCCTCCTGAGTAAGGTCCTTTTTCTCAAATCTGCCAGGCCTCAGACCCTTGAATTGCCCACCAATGTGTACCCGGGATGATCGACTAGATCCAAAGGAGATGTTCTCCTTCTCCTTGAGAAGATCGAAGGCCAAACCTCTGCGACCACCGACACTCATAAAGTATGAAAGCGGGTACATTCTCTTCATATTTGGAAGAAAGAATAAACGATCATCGATTCTTCGTAGAATCCGGGAATCTTCTACATACCCAACTTGGCCATCAGTAGATATATGGTATCCGAATAAAAACGATGGTTTGACAAATTGATCTAGGCTCGCAGGGGTTTCTAGATCCAGATCAGTGATCAGAGCCCTAAGGGTGGAACACCCGACAAACCTAATCAAATGTGCCTGCTCCAAGCTAGGGAAAGTGCATAGAGGAATCTCTCTGTGAAGACCAAAAGTTCTCCCCACTTCTGGATCGTCAGTATAACTAAAATGCTGCTCTGGCAGCAGTGGAATATTAGAAAAATGCACTGCAAAACAAGAAATAGAAGTTAGTAACTAAAGGGAACTACTAATGGAAGGAACTAGACTAGACGCAGACGTTAAAAGTTGTGTTTCTAATCCTGAATCCAGGCTCCCAAATCTGTGTTTCTAATCTTGAACACATACTTCAAGATCTGCGTTATTTATCTTAAACGCAGACCTTAAGATCTGCGTTATTTATCTTAAATGCAGACTTCAAGATCTACGTTCTTTATCTTAAACGTAGACTTTGAGATCTGCGTTCCTTTTCTTAAACGCAGACTTCAAATTCCGCATTGTTGATCTTAAACGCAGACTTCAAAATTTACGTTATTCAAGATCTACGTCCAAATTCACGATCGGAGTTCATGATTAACGCAAAGTTCCAACTGTGCGTTCCAATTACAAAGAAGCGAGTCATCTTCCTCGTTGACAAGAACCCATCTAGGGTTTTTCAGAAAACTTGTCGAAACAAGTTGCCATGGCCACCACTTACCACAGCAGCAAGGCCCATATGACAGCGACGACAATGTCGAAGCGCTCGTGAGAGCAGCAACATCACCGGTGTTCTCGGCCGGTGATGTCTCCAAAGCCGCCTTGGCAATTTTCTTGGAACCCGAACTCATCCTCCTAGGCACCATGCGTGTAGGTGATCGGAGAAGACGGAGTTTGTCGGAGAATCAATTAAAATTCAAACGAGAATTCTCGTTCTTGGAATCAAGCTAAAAGTAGAAAGAGTCAAATGATTCTTGATGTGACAACACAGGTCTATTTATAATAGCCGCCAAGCTATTAAATCGGTGCGGGATTCTAGGAGAGAATCCCAACCATCGCTGAAACGCAATCTTTCACGTTAATAGATAAAGTCGGTTGGACTTTAACGCAAAGTTCACCTCTGCGTTCAAATTCTTCAAACGCCAGGCCTAGACCTACATTATGATGGTTCTTAACTCTGCGTTTTGAACCTCAAACGCAAAGGTTACCTGTTGCGTTACCAATTCTAAACAAAGGACTAACCTTTGTATTGTCAAACGTGACACTTATTCTCTAAGTTCATGAATTCTTTTAACAGAACATTGTTAAACTGCTGTATTTCCTCAGCAGGATCTAAATTCTCGTCAGGTTAATATTACACCCTAGACGATCATCATCCTCACAGAGTTTGAATTTAGCTGGCATCAATACCTATACGGCTATAATCCCTCTGTCAGAATCCACTTATCAATTCTCATCAATGGAACGATAAGTCTCCAAAATCATTCAAATCATGATCAATTTACTAACTCTCCCCAACGGAGTAGTAAACATCCAATTTATCGGCTCTCCTTAATAGAGTGAAAAAATTCCCCAAATCTTGTTCAAATTACAAGTAATATAATTCATCACTCCGATGATAAAACATTTAGCAATCCTCTCAAGCGATACACTAAATATCTTCCCCACAAATGTCACGTTAAAATTACACCTCTGACAAAATCAACTTATCGATTCTTTTCAATAAAGCGATAAGTCCTCAAAATTACCCCGATCACAATGTCTTTCTTGTCACGTTAAAATTACACCTCTGACAAAATCAACTTATCGACTCTCTTCAATAGAGCAATAAGTCCTCAAAATTACACCGATCGTAATATTTCTTCTCGTCATGGTAATATCATACCTTTGACAAAATTAATCTATTGACTCTTTTCAATAGAGCGATAGATCCACGAATCTCTGTTATGTTAACAAGATACCTCTAACAGTT
>BQKN01051947.1:26660-41542 GCA_022839385.1 Asparagus kiusianus | reverse complement strand
TCACTGATTAGGTTGCAACTCAAATTAGCAGAGGATTAAATGGTTCTAGATCACCATGCCTCAAGAAATTGTATGTCTTCCAAGCCGAAAATGAGCCAATATCTGTAACTAGTAACTACACATTCTGATAAAGAGGTTTATTCATTCAGAAGAACCAAACTTATATTCGGTTAACGCTTAGAAAATAAATAAAGATTTTAATGGGGTTTGCCGGCGCTAGTATAACTGTAAGCTCAGTTGCTACACGTGGCGAAGTCACAAGTAGAATCGAGTACATGAATCATAATGGGAGAATGAATACATGAATCATATTCTCATGTTTTGAAGTACGCTCAAACTTGGATGTTCCTTCTCATGGTGCCTTCGACCCCTAATAGACTCTACTTCTTTGCTTTTGAAACACTAGTGTTAATGTACGTGCGTCGCACGTAGGCACACTTGTTGATCAATTTTTTAGAATTCTTTTGGCTCTATTAGGTTAGAAAGTGAATAGTTATTAAGATATTATAGTAATTAATAAAGAATTAAAATTTATTCAATGAAATGAGGCTTAATGCATAAAGATTAAATGGGTTTATTTGTAGGAGGTTATGAATAAGTTGTTTTTATTGGAAACAATAAGTCTCTACATAGAAAATTAGCTTGCGTATGTTTCTATTATAAAATATAAAGTACTTGTAAAGCAGCAAGCTCTAGTATATTTACATAAGAGAGAGGAATGTCATTTTGAAATTATCATTCTAGAAATTATTAAACCTCCTCTAGTTTATTATTAGCTCTTAGAGTCCCCAAATTTATATTTGATACTTACAATTTATATCTCTAAAATCGCATGTCAAGGGTATTAAGTGCTAGTATATTGAGCAAGATTTAGTGCATGTTTGGGGAGAAAGTTGATGTATTCATTGATGTGTTCATTACAACTTTAAATGTTACAATGAAAACAAAAGTTAGTCTTTTTATAAGACCCTTACACAATGAAAATTAAAAAAAAGTACAACTCTCATCAAACAGCGCAACAGGTGTTTATCGCCCGCTGCTTGCGTGGGATCTTGGTTTGTGACGGGGACGTTAATGTCCGTGGACCACCAAACGATCAGATCAGATCCGGAGCTTCATTGATTCGTGAAGGAATCAAGAAAATGAAGCAATTATCTCGGCAACAGCGAGATAATCACTCTTCTTGATATTACCGCAACGGGGCAATCTTAAGGCAGAGGGTTGGAAAGTGTAGATCTGACGAGCTCCTCTTCTTTATGCCGACGAACTCGATCTGATCTCCTACTCTCTTCTGAAATTCGTGCACCTTCAGTCTTCAGTTCAGCAGGGCTTCGCCAACGCTTGAGAATTCCAGATCTGGAAAAATGAAAGCCCTGGGGCTATATTTATAGGCCTTGAGACCTCCGTTTTTGGATAAGAACGACCGATTCGATCTTATCCTTAGTTATAACCACTTTATTGCATTCTCGGATGATGTTAGATCAGTTGAAACAAATTCGGGTGGTTAACGGTCAAAAAACAGTTTAAAACCGCCAAATCAACATTTTTGGGCTACGGACACCCGTGGGTGTCTCGGCATGGCCGAGGCACTTATGAGTGTCTCGGCCTAGCCGAGACACTCATGGGTGTCTCGGCCATGGCCAAGACACCAAGGGGTGTCGGCGAGGCCCGGAACGTAGTTTCGCGCACTCTATCCGTTTCCACCGTATTTTTATCGTCCGAACTCAGAATTGTGTGATTCAAAGTACGTTGGAAAGCCGACGATGAGATCTATGAGCTTCCATGATTGAATCACATGTGGAGTAAATAGGACCTGAGGGGAGCTTCGTCTTTTGTAAGTAAAGCGTGGCTCCCGATCAGTTCGTTTCCTCGTTGTTTTGCAGTTCCATTGCTTCACATAGTTCATCGACTCACTTCATGCACTTGTCAATGTCGATTAAGCTTCTGTGACTCGAATAGTGATGTTTATCGTCTTCTTTTTGCTTCGAGCTGCGTGTGAAGGCCCGTAGGTAATTTTAGACGCCTACAGATACCCCCTTCAAAGTGTTTCCAGCCTCATTCTTTTATAGAGGATGTTGGAATACTTTGGATATGATTGGTCTAACCTTCAGTCGGTATAAAAGGACCTATAGTTAGCTTTGATTCTTGACTCCTTCGATTTTCAATCTATTTTGATGAATAGCTGAAGTTCTTCCATCGCTGCGTTTATCGTCTGGCCGTCGTCGAAGTTTCGAATCAAAAACTAGTAAGTTGATTTTGGCTCGTGTTGTCGAGTTGACCTTGAACTGAATACCTCTGCCACAATATATTGGCTTAGGGCTACGCGTTGAACGACGTTGTTTCGAATCGTTTGGCATTGACTTTTCATCGTAACGCGTTGACCTACATTGACCTAGGGTTACGTGTTGACCGGGGTTGACCTTAGGGTTTCGGATCGCTCGTGTTGACTTTTCATTGCATCGCGTTGACCTGTGTTGACCTAGGGTTATACATTGAACGGCGTTGTTTCGAATCACCCGACATTGACTTTTCGTTACAACGAGTTGATCTGTGTTGACTTAGGGTTACGCGTTGATCGGCGTTGACCTTAGGGTTTTAGATTGCTGGCGTTGACTTTTTATCATAACGCGTTGACCTAGGGTTACGTATTGACCGGCGTTGTTTCAAATCACCCGGTGTTGACATTTCGTTGCAATGCATTGACCGGTGTTAACACAGCTTACACTCATACGTTTGCTAGAGTCTACATAGTTTAAGCTCTTAAGACATTGGAGCGTGGCGGTCCCAACAGTTAGGACTGTAGGACCAACTGTTAAAGCTGATTTGTCTACAGATATGGATCTTCTCTAGAAGTTGTTGGATGCTCGAGTCACGAGACCAACTAATAGGGCTGAATGTCAATGACCCTCACATTCATAGGATTTTTAGCAAACCCTTAGCCATTCAACGGGTTTGATGAGCGTTTACCGACTACCGTTTGAGTCGGGCTAGCATGCGGATTGTTTAAGTCTGTTCCACATGTAACGTTGTGCTAAAAGAGTTAACTCTTTTAGTGCTACGATATTGAATACGTAGATTTCATCTTTCTCATGGGAATAGACTACCCGGCCGCATGTATCAGATGCAGACTCAGGATTTTTGGCAAATCCTCAGTCATCAACGGATTTGGCGTGCCTTTACCGATTATCGTTTGAATCGGGCTTGCATGCTGATTATTTAAGTCCATTCTGCATGTGACGTTGTACTAAAAGAGTTAACTCTTTTAGTGCTATGATATTAAATACGTAGACTCCGTCTTTCTTACGGGAATAGACTACTCGGCAATACGTATTAGGCGCTGACTCATCCTTACCTAGGATTCAGGATAAAAGTCCCCAAACTCGAATTCTGGTGTCTTCTTTAATCGGTAAAAGACTAAACCGGCAACGCGTATTAGGCATAGGCTTATCTCTATTTAGGAGTCGAGATAAAGTTCCCCGCGCGTGTAAGGCATGGATTTTAACGTTATGAATAACAACCTGCCACAATGTTGAATATGTGGGGTTTTGTCCTTTTTATAGCAAAAGACTAGCCGGCAACGCGTGTTAGACGCTGTCTTATTCCTACTTAGGTTTCGGGATAAAATTCCCCAAATTTAAATTCGGGTGCCTTCTTCAATTGTGAAAGACTAAACCAGCAACGCGTATTAGGCGTAGGCTTATCTCTATTTAGGAGTCGAGATAAAATTCCCCACGCGTGTAAGGTGTAGATTTTGGTGTTATGAATAACCACCTGCCATAATATTAAATATATGGGTTTTTGTCCTTTTTACGGCAAAAGACTAACTGGCAACGCGTGTTAGGCGCTGACTTATCCCTACTTAGGTTTTGGGATAAAATTCCCCATATTTAAATTTTGGTGTCTTCGTCAATCGGTGAAAGACTAAACCGGTAATGCGTGGTAGGCGTTGGCTTATCCCTACTTAGGATTCGGGATAAAATTCCCTACGCGTGTAAGGCACGGATTACGGAGTTGAAGGATGGTGTCTTCTCTTGTGGCAAAGATGAACCCAAAATGGGAGAGGAAGAATTTTATATTCTATCTCCCAAAATCTAAGAGGAAGAATTTTATATTCTATCTCCAGTTGCCAATGAAACTCAAAGTGGGATCTCCGCCCCTAGAATCCGAAAAAGTAAAACTAGGAGTGGGATCTCTACTCCGGGAATCGAAAAATTCAAGCAACCCTAACTTTTATAGGATTGGTCGCTTAATCTAAGAGAGTCCCTCATTTATTAAGGTGAAATCCTGATTTCGACCCTAACTTTTATAGGTTTGGCCAAAAAGGAAAAGGTGAAGGTCTTTCGTTTATCGAAAGGGGCATTCCGACCTTGGTCCTAACTATCTGCAGGTTTGACCAAATACGATTGGAGGCAATCCTAACTTTTATAGGTTTGATTGCTCAAATTGAAAGTGGACCTCTCGTTCATGGAAAGAATCAAGAGGGGCGACTTTGATTGTGATCCTAACTATAGAAAGGTTTGACCAAGTGAACAATGAGAGTAGGAGTACAAATTATAATGGAGTGTTGATTCGTACCAATCACTTAAAGGGGTTCCTAGTGTTAAGTGGCAAATACTTAACACGAAAAGATTTGACAATTGTCAATAATCAGGAGATTAAAATTCCGAATACTATGTCTAGATTCTAGCAATGAGAGTGTTGAGTGCACAGACGTACTGGAAGTTTGAGTGGGAGTTTCTTATTCATCATCTTCTCTTAGTGATCGGGTTATCCCTAAGAATACACTATATAGAATTCTTTCGAAAACTTCCCGTTATATGAATTATCCACCTTCAGCTTCTTTTGCAAAACCAGGTCTAACATTGTATTTAGTTGGATGTCCAGGTTATCCTTAAGAATACCAGGCATAGCACTCTCCAGGAACTTTCCGTGAAAGAAAGGAAACAGTTTAGACTCATATACTTGTTGGAGTATTATGAAGCAGTTTATACTCGTATATTCTTCGTAGTGTTTCCATTCTCATTTGGCTTATCCCAGTGTGATGACGCCGGCTTCAACCAAGGTTTGGATACTATTCTTGAGAGCAAAGCAAGCCTTGGTGGAATGAACGATCATCCTGTGGTACGCACAGTACTTCGGATCCATAGTACTGTCAGCTTCCTCCTGATTTGTGATAGGTGGTAGCTTGATCTTGTTGTTTTCAAGAAGGAATTCAAAAATGGCTGGAACATCTTCGTCTTTGAAGGAGTACTCTTTTTGGAGTTTCGGGCCCAAATTCTTTTATTGTCTCCGGGATTACTGTTGCGACATCTGATTAACATCAATAGCTGCTACAGATGCCTTCCTCTTACCATGGGAGATGAAGCTTGAGTACGGAGGGTTAACTGTCGGTTGGCTCCTCTCGGCCTTCTTCTTTCTAAGAAAGCGTGTGGCTTGCTCTCCGTGCCTTTTCAACTCTTTTCAGGTATTGGAAGGTGCTATTCCTATCACTTCCAACAGATCCAAAGAGAGGTTGTTGTGACAGTTTTATAGGACGAAGTCCTTTGTGATCGGATCTCGGCAGTTTATCGCCTTATTCCAGAAGCGCTTGACGAATTCGTCGATCGTTTTGTCGTCTTCCTGTTTCTCATCGAAGAGTGTCCTGATTGACATATCGGTGTTATCATAAAAGAAGTGAATGAGGAATAGGTTCTCCAGGTCGTCCTAGCTATTGATGCTTGCAGGCTTGAGACGGCGGTACCAATTGAAGGCGGGCTTGCGAAGGATGCCAATGAATGACCGAACCATCAAGGCTTCATTTCCAAATATCATGCCCAAGTGAGACTTGAAATAGACCAGATGCTGGGTGGGCGAGCCCTTTCCGTCGAATGACGTGAAGTTGATCAGGTTGAACTTCACAGGGTACGGGATCGATTCCCACTCTCTTGGATAAGGACACGGAATACCGATCTTCTTTACCTCTCGAGCAAATATTAGAGCATAAATTTTTCTCTCAAGGTCTTTCATCTTCTTATCCTCGTCTCTAAGAGGGACAACACAGTCACCCCCGACATTGTTATCTTCGATAGGACCACCCCCAGTGTTATTATCTTTAGTGGGGCCACCCCCAGTGTTTTGGTCAATGGGAGGATTATCGGCGTTGAGGTGTTTGTCCACGTCTGAATCGCTACCTTCTTGGTTAGCAGTGCTATGACGGTTGGATTTACCAAGCTAATTCGACAAAGCACGGATTTGTTGGTCGTGAATTTGTCTCATCTCCTGCATAGCAATTTCCATTTCGATTTTGAATGTTTCTTTCTGCTTGGCTAGAGCATTCTCAACCATTTTAGCTACTTCCTCGGTGTTAACCATAAACACTTCGCGGGATTGTCCTAGACTAGATATTATTTTGTCAGAAGCGACTACAGAGTTAGCATCTGATGTTTCATCCTCCGAGGATAATCCTCTATTCATCCTCTGATAGTCCTTACATCTAGTAGTTCCCGTGTGTAACTGAGTTATACGTTGGTATACGTCCAAAAAATGACGGGGACTGAAACTTCGTGTTGACTTCCCATTATCGACTATATTGATAGTGACTTCTGGGAGTTCGTCATCTTGTGCAGCTAATCTTTTACTACGAAAAACCTTTGGAATACTGAGACCATCTGTGGAGCAGTCTTGGGGTAGCTACATGTTGATAATACTACCCTGATGAGTTTGACGCATGGACAATGAAAGTCCGTCTCTCGGGTACTTTTCTTTCGAGATTTATTCGCACCCCCAGCCTGATAGTATAACTCATCGGTATGATTGCCAGAGTAACCTATCGTGTGCTGGAATAAATTTCCAGGTGTAACGTTATCATGATCAAACGAATATGTTTCCTTTTGGGAATACAACGCTTTGTTAGCATCTTCGAGAGCCGCATGTTTGGAGTTGCACCTTTGTGAGCGCGGGACCTCAACGAGCTCTTGGACTTCGACTCGCAATCCAATGCGGACGGTTACTAGAATTTTCCTTTTATGAGAAGGCTCAAACTTGTTGCAAGGGCGAGTATGACCCCCAGCTCGATGAGTTTCTCGGGGTCCATTCATCTTGCCTAAGCGTTCTTTGACTGGAGCTTTGCCTTGATCCTCGTGCAAAGGACCCAGGTGTTCCACTATTACTTTCCTACCTCTAGGTATATCCATACTGTCGCAGAGCTTCACCGGAGGTGCGGGATTAGAAGAAGCGAGATCTGAACTTGACAGAAGCTGAGAACCAGCTTTGGATCTGGAATCGAGCGAGTGACACGACTGGTGTCTCTTGTCGGGTAAAAGCGCTGACTTGGCTTTCAGCACCCAAACCTGCTTAGATCTTGGTGGACTTTTGAACACATCTTCTTTTTGTAATTCTTTTGCTTTATGCACAAGGATCTGGGCGTGTGAAAGAAGTGCGCGATGCTTCTGAATGCGCTCCTCAAGAGTGGAACGGTTCCGTTTGACACGAACCTATTAATTCTTTTTCGCTTAAGAGGAGGGGTTGTTCGATCACTATTGTTGTTCTTGGTGATTTCTGGATTTTAGATCCGCATCATAGCGGATCCCATCCATTGGCTTCAAAGCCTTAGCAAGTTGACGCGCAAGGCGTTGGCGTTGCCTTTGGCATGCTCTCTTTGACAGAGTCGGCGCACCTTCAACGGATAAACTTTTGATGGAAGGGAGGCTCAGATCTACAGCTTCGACCTCGTTGGATGTTGGAGGGGAGTCGCGAGGTGCATGCGTAATGGTGGTGAGAGGATCTTGGATCTTTGAGCCCGAAATCCAGTGAGCTTTTTCGGAAGAGGAGGCCTTTCTGCGCTTGCGAGGAGAGGCAGATCTAGAGGAGGAAGAAGAGATATACTCTTTGAATTTCTACTAGTCGAATTCATATTCTACCTCTTCATTCACGAGGATCTTGATCAATGGTTACGGCACGGCAGCTTCGGTAGCGAAGCTGTTGGCTCCCACTGTGGTCGTCGGCTTGTTTGGAGAGAAAGTTGATGTATTTATTATTGTGTTTATTACAAATTCAAACGTTACAATGAAAACAAAAGTTAGTCTTTTTATAAGACCCTTACATAATGAAAATAAAAAAAGTACAACTCTCGTCAAACAGTGCAACGGGTGTTTATCGCCCGCTGCTTGCGTGGGATCTTGGCCTGTGACGGGAACGTTAATTTTCGTGGACCACCAAACAATCAGATCAGATCCAGAGCTTCATTGATTCACAAAGGAATCAAAAAATCAAAGCAATTATCTCAGCAACAGCGAGATAATCATTCTTCTCGATGTTACTGCAATGGGGTAATCTCAAGGCAGAGGGTTGGGAAGTATAGATCTGACGAATTCCCCTTTTTTATGCCGATGAACTTGATCTGATCTCCTCCTCTCTTTTGAAATTCGTGTACCTTCAGTCTTTAGTTCAGCAGGGCTTCGCCAACGCTCGAGAATTCCAAATCTGGAAAAATAAAGGCCCTGAGGCTGTATTTATAGGCCTTGGGACCTCCGTTTTTTGATAAGAACGACCGATTTGATCTTATCCTTAGTTATAACCACTTTATAACATTCTCGGATGATGTCAGATCAGTTGAAATAAATCCGGGTGGTTAACGATCGAAAAACAGGTTAAAACCATCAAATCAGCATTTTTGGGCTGCGGATACCCGTGGGTGTCTCGGCATGGCCGAGACACCTTGGGGTGTCTCGGCGAGGCCCGGAACGCAGTTTCGCATGCTCTGTCCGTTTTCGTTGTATTTTCATCGTCCGAACTCAGAATTGCGTGATTCAAAGTGCATTGGAAAGCCGATGAGGAGATCTACGAGCTTCCATAATTGAATCATATGTGGAGTAAACGGTACCTGAGGGGCGCTTCATCTTTTGTAAGCGAAGCGTAGCTCCTGATCAGTTTGTTTCCTTGTTGTTCTGCAGTTCCGTTGCTTTACATAGTTCGTCGACTCACTTTATGCACTTGTCAACATCAATTAAGCTTCTATGACTCGGATAGTAACTGTTTGTGGAAAATTTGCAGTAAAAGAAATAATGAAAGAAAAATTGATTTGTATTCTCTCAAAATCAATTACAATTTGGATTCCGATTACAAAAGAAAGGAGAATGAATTTGATTCTCCCCTTTGTTTAAAACTGGGTTCTTCTTGGTGGTAATGGAGTGCCTCCTTCAAATGCTCGCGTCGAATTCGTTCTCCGTTGACGATCTGACCGTACTATCTCACGAGAACGATTGACTTGTATAATCAATCCGGTTTAGAACTTTTAACAAGTTTAAGTAACTTAGAACGAGTTAAAAACTCTGAAAAGAGTTATTAAAAACCGAATAATTGACTAATGTAATTAACTTGCGTTGCAAGTTTAATTAGGAGCTCTTAACGAGTTTAAGCACTCAGAGCGAGTTGAAACTCTGTAACAGAGTTGTTAGAACCAAACATTCGGTTAATAGCCAAGTAAATCCACTGTTGGTGAAGGGATTCTCTGAGATTTGATTAACTGACTGCCGATCAGTTCATTGATCTTTAGGAAAATCACCTTCTCCGTTCGGTTTAGCTGCCGAGACCGATCAACCCCTTACTCAGTTGAGTAATGCGGTTATTTATAGGGGATATAGGGTGTAACCAACCCCTAAATCCGATCCTAAGTGGGCGACAATCCCTCAGAACGTAGGATAAACGGTTGTTAGGCCATTCAACCTGTGTTTGAACAAGTCAAACGCCTAACTTGGCTTTCTGGGCCTTAACTCTGCGCCTAAGGCTTGAGGCGCAGAGTTAAATCTCTGCTAGAGATTTGAAACGCACAAGCCGCTTGTGTGCTGAATCTCAACTCTGCGTCTTGAGTTTGAGACGCGGGGTTAAGTGTTTGCTGAAGAACGCACAGTCTGTGCGTTTTATGTTTTAACTCTGTGTTGTAGAGTTGAATGTCTGCTAGAGAACGCACAGTTCATATGTGTTTTGAGTTTGGGAAACACAGAGGTGGACTCTGCGTTTGGGAGAGGTTGTTGGCTTGTAACCTCGTCCATTACAACATCGCAAAGGCTACTGTTCATTGATCTTTGCTTGTTGTGGGGTGTGAAAGTCGTTAGATTGTAACTCTCACAATTGGTTATGAAGGCTACTGAATAGAGTTTTCATCAGCTGTCAGAAGTGTTGTTGATTTATAACTCTTCTTGATCTATGTGAAAAGTCCTCTATTTGTAGCTTTTGTTTGTTGAAGCTTGATGAGGATCAGCTATCTGTTGTGATTTTTAGACAGCCTACAGAACCCCTTCCAAAGTTTTTGAAAGTTTGCGGTTGACTGGGATGAATTTTCAGAATACTTTAGATCCCAAAATTTTAGTTGGTTGGTTATTCACTTCGTCTGATTTGAAGACATTGTGAACTTGGTTGTTGGAATGCTAAAATTCTGTTTCCTTGAACCAAACAAGATAGCTTTTGAGTTTTGATGACAATGAACTTAGTCGAACAAACTAAATCCCAAGTCATCATCAGACTCGCCGATAGGCTCGTCCTTCTTCTCTTTTTCCTTAGAGGCAAGAGCAGCAGCATTCTCTGTAGATGCAACAGAGATAACAGCAACAGCAAAGAAGTTCTTGTAGGCATTGACGAACATGTGAAGCGCAACTACAATAGTTGGGTAAGAGAGAGTGAAGGATAGCGAAGCAGCCATAGAAACACCATCTGTAAACTTGTCAACGAGGTCATCCTCCATGAGGTTGAATATCTCTGGGCTTAAGACAGATCTATTGTCATAGACAGAGAGAATCATAAGCCCACATGAGAATGGCTTTATCCCAAGTTTAGTCAGGAGGGTAGCCTCAGAGGGACCCACTTTATTTCCTTTCTTGATCAGCTCAACTGGGGTGATGATTTTAGCCACATCATCATTACTCTTTGTTGAGATGTTAAGCCATTTTGAAGAATGAGTTACGCGTAGCTCCTGTCTTCATTAATCTTGGTGGGAACGTTAAGCGATTTAGAAGAATGAGTTGTGCACATCTTGTGGCTTCATTAATCTTTGTTGGGATGTTAAGCCACTTAGAAGAATAAGTTGTGCGCAGAATCACGTTTGATAGTTTTAGCGTTGCCGATTGTAATCTGTTTGTACTCATCCAACAGACTCCCCAGCGGAGTCGTCTGTTTCTTCTCGTATTTGGTCACCTTGATAGCTAACATCAGTCTTTCTCTCTATTTATTAAATCTATGTTTTGACTTTAAACGTTGAGAAATTCATTTGATAGCTTTCAAAACACACAGGTGGATTTGCATGCTTGAAAATTGAAACACAGAGTTGAACTCTGCGTTCGGAAGCTCAACCAACGCAGACGCACAGGCCACGTTTGATGGGATTCTGGGCCTAGAATCTCACCCTGATTCGACAGCTCACAGCTATCTATAAATAGACCGCTAGGGTCAAATCAAAAGTCATCCGACTTTTCATTTGTCTTCTTTCGAAAAGCTTAACGAAGATCTCGTTTTGAACTCCAGTGAACCCTGTTCATCTTCTACGATCATCATCCTTAATGGGTCCGAAAAAGAAGACTGTCTCTCATCACAGGTCGGCCACTGCCGCTGCTCCGAGTTCTCGATCAACCACGACCGTCGGTGGTGATGAAACTCAGGCTGGTGCGCCGTCGGCACAGGCTTCTCTCGTCGGTGGTAAGTATCGACCTTTATGGCCACAAAACTTGCTTCGACGAGTTCTCTGAAAACCCTAGATGGGTTCTTATGAACGAGGAAGATGACTCATTTTGATATTTTAATGCAGAGTTAGAACTTTGCGTTTTGAATTTAAAACGTTGGGGTCCTACTTCTGCGTTAATGAGTTTTGACGCAGAGCTTGACCTTTGCGTTGATAAATTTTAATGCCAGGTCTGAATTGTGCATTTGAAAGCTTGACGCAGGGTTCGACCTCTGCGTTTGATAAAATTTTAATGCCAGATTTGAACTGTGCATTTGAAATCTTAACGCAGAGTTCAACCTCTGCGTTTGATAAAATTTTACGTTTGATCTGAATTGTGCGTTTGAAAGCTTGACGCAGGGTTTGACCTCTACGTTTGATAAAATTTTAATGCCAGATCTGAATTGTGCGTTTGAAAGCTTGGCGCAGGGTTTGACCTCTGCGTTTGATTAAATTTTAACGCCAGATCTGAATTGTGCGTTTGAAATCTTAACGCAGAGTTTGACCTCTGCGTTTGATAAAATTTTAACGCGAGATTTGAACTGTGCATTCGAAAGCTTGACGTAGGGTTCGATCTCTGCGTTGATAAAATTCAACGCCAGATTTGAACTGTGCGTTCGAAAGCTTGACGCAGAGTTCAACCTCTGCGTTGATAAAATTCAACGCCAGGTTTGAACTATAAATTCAAAAGCTTAACGCAGAGTTCGACCTCTGCGTTGATAAAATTCAACGCCAGGTTTGAACTGTGCGTTCGAAAGCTCTCACTCCTCTAAGGATTTTGACTAAGGTTCCCTTTGTTTTATTTTCTTGTTGACTAATTGAGTACTTTTCTCTTTTGCAGTGCCTTACTCTCGCGAACCTCTTACTCTTCGTCACCATTTCGAGCGCGAGGGTAGCGTGGATTTAAATATGCAATTCAATCTGCGTCAGGAACTCCTAATTTTTCAGGATGCAGACAAGGATCGTGTTACCCTGCTCTCGAATCTAAGCCCGACGGTACTCAGGATTTTGGTGACAGATGCCAAATTCAAAACCAACTCCTGTAAAAAGCTTACCAAGCTGGCATTCCTGTTTGGTAATCATGTCATCATCCAAAAAGAGATCGTGACTGGCGGCCACTATAAGTGGTTGAGGCAAATAGTAGATCGCCGCTTCTTCCTCCCTGATATGCATAGGATGTTTCCTATCGCTTATTACCAATGTGCTTCCGTCCCTCGACATATGGATTAGGACCTTGTCCGGGAGAAGGATGGGGTAGCTGTCGGGGCTTTAACTTACACAGGTGTACACACTGTAGGTTACAACCGTCAGGTGTCAGCTTTGGAACCCTACCTATTCTCAATGTGATATCCCGTAGGAGAAACAGCTAGCATAGCCAACACTTTCATGTGGAGATTTTTGGCCGTAAAAGGGGAGTTCCCTCCTTCAGTATTCAGAATCCCCGGATGGGTTTATTCTTCCCAAACATGGTGGTGGGCAAGAATGACAGGGTTCGTGTTGACAGAGCTAGAGGAATCATTGGCTCGATCTGGACCAGTTGCCCTATAATGGCTACTAGATGCGGCATTGACTACAACTATTACAATTTTTTCGCTGTTCTGGAGAAATACAACCCGGAGACGTGTACATTCTTCACACCTGTGGGGAAATTAGGGTTTGCCCTCCACGAAATGTGTGATGTTTCGGGTCTTCCTTTTGGAGACTTGCCCTATGAGGAGTTCATCCCAAGGTCAAATGAGCTTAGGATTTTGAAGGAGATGCATCCTGACGTCTATGACACTTTATGGGAGGTAATATGTCATTTTCAAATCTGCACCCAATTGACAGGGACACGAGGACGTGGTATAAAGCAGCTATCCTGGGCTGAATATCTATTCCAGAATTTATCCCACAAAACTGTGGCTGTGTCTCGTCGGAGCGTGAGCACCCCTGAGACGATCCAAGCTTTGATCAACGATGCTACGACCCATTATGTCAACGAGGGATTAGAAGAGGATTTCCCTGCGCAGACTGAATTTGAAAGTTTCCACCACCTGGCTGCTGTGCCTATTTCTGACATGGCCTTGTTGGCAGGCTTTCTCATGCTATGGCTAAAGCAATGTGTAGTCCCTACTAGGTCGATAGATGATGTGATGATAGAAGTGGTCTACCCAGCTATTCTCTTGGCTCATGGAAGGCCCATAAATCTGCTTTCAGCTATGACGTGCTGTTTGCAGCATGGTTTGAGGGAGTTGTGCCTCGAATTCATTCAGGTGAAGGAGATAGACTCTGAAGGAAAGAAAAGTTTGGTGACACCAAATCCTCGAGTTCCCCTGCCATATACCTATTTGATAGCATGGTATGTATCCCACTGTCCTCTTTTGATGAGTGCCCCATCTTCCTCGGACGAAGGATTCGTCCCTTTTGTACAGAGATTAGAAGGAGCTACTTGGGAAGGCACATATGTAGTGACGGTTCGTCAAATCTTGTCGAGAGACCTCAATTATCACCTATTCCGCTGTTTCCCAGACTTTAAAGGCGGTGGCTATGGGCAAGTATTCTAGGATACAGCTGGCCCGGATGGTTTTACCCGTTTAGATGGAGGGGTCTTCCACTGGCTCTTGAACATTAGACCAGGTTATCTTCTCCTTAGGCAAGGTGATAAATGTATAATTAAGCCATATCAGCCGTACAGATTTGCTCAGCAATTTGGATACGATCAATTATACATTAGGAATCTCCGGGGTCAGCTTGCAATTGTTGGTAACATATACGAAGGGGCTCGGGCCTGGTACTATTCTACTACAGGCTGCACTAGAGCTACTTTTAGGTTACCTCACAAGACGCCTAATTCTCTCCTCTCCATAGCTTTCTGTAACTGGTATCACACAGCTTCCAAGATACCTGATTACAAGTTGAATTTGTCGGGGCTACGAGAAATTAGGAAGATGTACTCATCCAGAAGAGGGTCCCAGATATCTCGTCTGAAGGGAATCAATGAGTTCTTATCTTATGAAGATGGGGCTGAAGAAGAAGAAGGATATCTGGGACCAGAGAGTGCCTCAGTAGCGAGCCCTAAGGCTGCTAAAACTCCAAGAACAAAGGCAGCTGGAAAGAGGGCTCTTACCGAAGAAGAAGTAGTTCAGTACGAGAAATGTACTCATAGGGAATGTTAGCCCTTATGTTTTGATGATGTTCTTACAACCACCATTATCGG
>BQKN01051946.1:0-17238 GCA_022839385.1 Asparagus kiusianus | reverse complement strand
CAAGTACGTTACAAGATATAATAAGGCAGACACAAGGCGGGACATCAATATAGTAGACAAAGAGTATACACGCATGCTTTTATTTCACAATAAATTAATTATTCAAAATATAATATATTAACCAAAAATTGTCTAACTTTTCTTACACAGTGAGATAACATTGTCTGTAACTTTATTTGGAGATTTAGCTGGCAATGAAGGTTCAATTATTGAAGGAAATATGCATGAGACAACTATAATAGCGCTATCAAATTTTAAAATATCATTGTACAAAGGTAACATTTTCTATTATTGAATTGTAAATTATTTATCAATAAATATCAAATTCTAATTATAACTATTATATATGCAGGGGAGATGTGCATGACTTCGCAAATTGCATCGACAATATGTATCAACCCTGAAATACAACTTGCTAAGGACATGCGAGAATGATAATTCAAATAAAAAATGTAACTTAATAAATTAAATTTTAAATATTTTAAAATTATATGCAGGGCTCTTTCAAAAGACAAGATCAAGACTAATGGTGCTCCGTCGAGGCTATTTAAAAATGCAGCAAAAATGAATATTATTGACATTATGCGAGCTTCACAAAATTCATAAAAGGTATGATATTAAAAATCCTACTATAAAATATTAATGAATCAAGAGCTTCAGTTTCAAAACAAGCTGATATAAATAGATCTTGTTTCATTGATGCTTCAAATACATTTACAATTATTACTTTTACATTAATTTTTAAAAAATTCTTTTTGTACTATATTTTTTTAAATTATTTTATAATTTCTTATTTTATTTACTAAATATATTTAAACTACATTTATAACTAACTAAATTTTTACAAATCTACAGGCACAATATGGCCGCTTTACTGCAAAAATAAGTAATATCTTAAATAGACATGAGGCTTGGTACTACTCATGCAAAGGCTGTAATAAAAAAGTAGACAAAACTATTTATGACAAATGTCAAAATTGTTAAAAAAATAATGAAGACAGTATACCGAGGTAAAGTACTATCAATTACTCATGAAAGAAAAATATAAAGATTAAATATAAAATATCATCTGATGCACAATGATAATACAAAATGTAGATATGTTGTTAAAATCATAGTGGAAGATAAAACAGATATTGCAAGAGTCACACTTTTTGATGCAACAGAAACTTTGATAGGCTGCAATGCTCAAAACTTCATGGATGATATAAAAGAGGTAACTTCTTACTTTATTATATTTTATACATATAAAACAATATGTTTCATATATAAGATCTTAATTTTTTCCTCATTAAAACAGAAAAAAAAATCATAGTTCATTCTTTCAAAAGTTTGTTCTCAACATCGAAAAGACATACAAGTTCCTTGTAAAGTTGGATGAGAACTCAAAGGATGAACGTGCACAAGGAAAGATAATAGCACAAGAAATCCAAATCCAAGAAAACATCACAATCAACATTAATGATGATGATTCAGTTCTCGATTTATCAAAAAAGAAGATAAAGGTGGAGAAGGATTGATCAAGGGCCCACAAAAATTAAACATGAATGTTTTTTAGTTTTAATTACATTTTACAAATTGGTTGAAGGATTTCAAATGAGATTTTCATATGCTTTTAAGATTATGAACTGATGAATTTAATTTGTTAGGACAATTTATGATTTATACGCATATGCTCATATAGTTGTTTGATAACTATTGCATGCTTTGATTGTTATTGCAGTTATTAACTTAAATTTAACATTAAATTATGTGAATCTAAATGCATATTCAGAGAATAGCTCACTTTATTACTTTAAATTTTCATGTCAACTATTTTTTACTTATCTATACTGCACATGAACTATTGTTGATGAGTCCTTTGTAAGAAATATGATGACCAAGCACAACTTACTGAACCTGTTGAGAGGAAACAATAGCTTTCCATAGAGAATGTAGCTAATTTTACTAAATTGTTATTCTAATTTATTTCTTTTAGTAGCCCAAATTTATTTGTATCTGTTTTATGACATGGCCAGATTCTCAACGTTCTTAAAAGAATAATCAATGAAGATTGCCTACTACTAGATTTCATAAGGAAAGATGATCGTCCAAGGCCATGTAAAATTCAAGAACTTGAGCCTTTTCTTTTTGGTGAGAGTTTTGATGATTTATCAATGACTTTCTTTTGGTTTGCAATATTATTTTGAGGACAGGTATGACTTGGTTAAGTTCATCAAGTTAGTACAGCAGGATGGCCTATATGTCAATCTAAGCATTGGCCCTTATGTTTGTGCTGAATGGAATTTTGGGTAATGAGAAAATTTGCTATGGATTGATTTATTAATTTAAATATTTATGTTTAATTATGTTTATATATGGTTTATTGTAATGTATAGGGGATTCCATGTTTGGCTCAAATATGTGCCTTGTATCAGTTTAGAACTGATAAGGAACCTTTCAAGTTACAGAAATAACCCAAAATTTAGCTAATATAAAAGTTTATAATCACATAGCAATATATTTTGATCTTGTCCCTTTTACAGTGGGAAATGCAGAACTTCACCCAGAAGTTCGTTGGAATGATGAAATCAGAAAATATATTCCAATGGCAGGGTGACACTATTATCGTATCTCAGGTTACAAGTTTTCAACATTATCTATACAAATTTATAGTAATACTAATATTGCTTGTATCGATATTAGATTATTTATTGCTATATTTTCACAGATTTATATTGAATTTAGGCATCTAGAACGGGATCAGGGGCTCCAGCAAAGGCTTATGCAGGTTGGGCAGCGAAAATGAAACTCCACCTTGACACTAGGATTCAATGGATCATGTGCAAATAAGATGATGCACCTGATCCTATTGTAAGTTTCTTCTTCTTTTTTTTAAATCATTTTGGATTCCTTTTCATTGTCAGCTTAGTTAAATAATTTATAATTGTGTTTGCCTTCTCTCCAAGGACCTACTGCACATGCTTTGGTAATCTTATATTCTATCTCACTGCACCTCTTTAAATAGTCAAATTGAATCATACTTAATAGTAAAACATTTTCTTGAATTCGTATAGATTAACACGTGGAATGGACTTTGTGACAGAGGCTTTCATCAAAAGTCCTTGCGTCTTGATAGGAATGCCTATCTAACAATTTAAAACCAGATCTCATTATTCTTTAAGATTTTCACTTTCACGCAATGTTTTTGCTCATTTACAGATACATGCACTGTCAGTTTGGTGATGTATTAAATATATTGCCGAAGATAAGCAGATGCCTTCCTGAGCAAATGACCGTTGCTTAACTTGAGCTTATATAGATATTTGATGTCAAGCATATGATTCTTAGCCTCTTGCATGTTAAAATTGTATATAATATAGTATTATCCTTTATGCAATGTATTTCCAGTATTGGTGGAACTTGTTTCCCATGCTACGCTACCATGTGCTATTTTAGCCCTTGTCTTAAATGTGCTTATATAAAAGAAATTCATTTTTTAATTTATCTTTGCAATGGAAATAAATATGGTACCATTTTACAGGAAGAACACAGAGCACGTGATCTCTTTTATGCCCTCTGGTTTCCCGACCTCTTTATGGAGAGAGTCCAAAATAATGGAGAGTGGTCATTGTTTTGCCCTAATGAAGCTCCAGGATTGGCTTATTGCTGGGGCAAGGAGTTTAATAAGTTGTATACAAAATATGAGAGAGAGGCAAACCTTCTCTGATTTTAAAAATTGGATCTAATAAGATTTGAGTTTGCACTCAATATATATGTGTTATGATTTCCAGGGTAAGGCCAAGAAGGTTGTTCAAGCTCAGAACCTCTGGTTTGAAGTTCTGAAGTCTTAGATCGAAACTGGAACACCATACATGCTATATAAGGTATCAAGAAAAAAATTCATAATCCCTCTTGCGATGTTGTTTATTGCGGATGATTACAATAAGTATTTTTATTTTGCAGGACACTTGCAATAGGAAAAGTAACCAACAAAATCTTAGGACCATAAAGTCTTCGAACTTATGCACTGAAATATTAGAGTATACTAGCCCCACTGAAACTGTTGTGTGCAACTTGGCTTCAATTGCTTTACCACGATTTGTTAGGGATAAGGTATGAAATAGGTTTTGATGAAATAAGTCTCCCGTAAGCTCTCACCTAATGGTTGATAATCTATTCATTCATTTTTCAGGATGTTCCTATTGAGTCACATCCATCAAAGTTGGTTGGAAGCATAGGATCAAAGAACAGATACTTTGATTTCTATAAACTGGCTGAGGTTTGCTCTTCTGACAGTATTAGGTGCTAAGAATGATTCTGCACCCTCTGTGCGGAACTTGAAGCCTATTGCCAACTCTGGTGAAGGAACATGCACAGTAGACATTTGTAACTCTGAGATTCTTTCTGTTCTGGAACCAGGATTGGAGCAAGAGAATTTGATAACATCAGGAAAAAGGAATCTCGAAAAATTTGAACTAAAACATTTGTCTGATGTAAGTTTTCCTTCCATAGATATGCTATATAGGTTTGCTATTGCTCACAGATCAGTGTAAGATTCTTGCTGATGCTCATTTTGATTTTTCATCATCATTTCTGATGCAAATTAATTCTTGGACAAACCTTAAAAGAAAACAATACAAGTGTCATTGGTTAGGTTATTACTTTTACGATAAGCATTAACCTTGCATGGTAATTGCTTGAATTCTAAGCAACTTTTCATTAGTTTAATTAGGAAGATATGGTTACTTTTGAGCCAAATTCACAAACTTTTGTTTTCTTTTGTATAAATTTCAGGATTACAAGGTTTGGAGGTCCATTTCATTATCATCACGTTGAAGATATGACCTTTCCTATTGCACAGTTTATACAGAAAGGTGGATCTTATTTCAACTACTATATGGTGAGGATTTAATGTACTATGTATTTGTGTTTCATCGAAATACTATGTTTCACAAGTGTGACTTTTACTTACTTGCTTTTTCATCAAAATACTATGTATTTATGTTTCATCAAAATATTATGTTTCATCGAAATACTATGTTTTCAACATCATAATAATTTTCTTCAATGGGATATCTGATCTAATTTCTAAGCTATTGAAACAGTCTAGGATTTAGCTAATTTTAATTGATTTGCTATTGTAAGAGGAAATGCTAAGTGATTACTGTCAATTACTTCATGACTAAATGACATTGATAAATTTTAATATCAATTTATTTTAATATCAAGTATCAATTTATTTTAAGTTTGCACATTATTGTTGTATGTGTTTCTGAAGAAACTAATTCATTGATGAGATAGATGCAATTGCTTCCAAGCGAGAAAACCTGCAAAGGGAGATGGAACGGCGGATAGAAACACAACATATGACTTGCATGGATGAATAACATCACACTCAGTCTTCTGATGATTCCCAAAAACATCTGAGAAGAAGCTTGGTTATGTTCTTGTTATCGGAGCAACAAACAAACAAAATGCAATTGACCAAGCTTTAAGGAGAGCTGGACGGTTTGATCGTGAGATTTCTTTGGGTGAACCTGATGAAAAAACCACTGCTAGAGATCCTGTCAGTTCTTACTCGAAAATGTAAATGTGTGTTTTGGAGAGAGTGGAGTCAATGAGATATAGTTTTATATAGTAATTATGCCCTTTTGAACTTTTAAGTGTTTCATAAAATTACAAGCTGAGTATTGCATGATTGCAAGGTTAGGTGATCAATGGATTTGTCACGCCCCGCTTCCCAAAAATACCCGGGAATCGGAACGTGAACAAGCCCGCGACGTATTAGATTGAGAAGAAATATACACTATCATTTTTTTCTTTTTTTTTCTTTTTCTTCTCAATCCAATACGCTAAGCGTCTAGAAATAAATACGATGCGAAGTCACAGGTCCCCGATCACAGTAGCGAGAATATAATAAACAACTCAGAATAGAAAATATACATATCACAACTGAATATCATCCCAGACATAATATTCGGGTCAACATGCCCTTATACAAAACTATCTGAATGAAATACTGGAGAATATAAATATATACTGAACGAAAGGAAATGAAAGTGCTACAAAACAAACTAAAAGGAATGACTAAGCTTCGGTTTCTTCTTTTGCTACGTCTGCAAGGCACTCCTGCTGTGAATCCTCTGGCTCCTGGCGAACCTGTTCTTCCTCTTAAGTCTGACGTACACTAGAGAAAACAGGTGTACGTCAGGGTGCATGACACACGGCAAGATCCCAAAAGGAAGAATAGAACGGTCGTGCGACCAATGCAATAATGGTAATAACAATGGAAACATGCAACTGAAATACTAATAATCTAAATATGATTTACTACTAGAATAGAATAATCATAATAAATCCCAGGAAATCAACCAAGTAACAAGTCGATCATGCAGCTAGCGATCAGAATAATCATCCAAGTACAGGGTCATACACTAGCTGGAATTAATACTTAAAGATCTACAACTCGAGACGTAGTACGTCGAGCGAAATAATCCAAGCAAGGAAACCCTCATGTATATACCATATGTCTCAAATTATAGATAATTAAATATTAACCCCGATCTATGTATGAAAAGAAACACAACTGGCCTACATCTCACAAGAAATCATACCTAGCCAAGTAACTAGTCATCCTATAACAGGTCACTGGTCACATCTCACATAGAGCCAACACTCATATCACCGGATAATTGACTGCTCACAAATCCCCTACGTGCATCCAAACCCGCGAAACGGTTCGGTGAGAGGACTACACGCAATCCGATTTTGGCCTGGTTCGAACTCAAGCAAAACTCGGATGATGAAACGATTTCACTAACCAAGTGCGAAACGGTTCACTTGGCCCAACAAACTAACCCCAGTGCGAAATGGTTCACTGGTTCTAGTCTGGAAGATACATCAACAGTCTTATCCGATCACATGAACATTAACTTCCCCATCCCAACTCTTCCCGCTTTCTAAGTCAACATACACACAGGTTTCTAAGTCTTAAACAGGACACACCAGGCCACACTAGTCATGAATTTCTAACGGTTCTCAAGCATAACAAAGAGTAATAAATACAACTAATCATATACAACAAGATCATAATATATCACATAATTAAAATTAAGAAACATAAATCATGAAAAATTCATAATAATCCCTTTTCTAAAATAAATCCTTTAAAATTATTTATAAATGTTCTAAAATAATTCCTTTTATAAAACTTTCTTAAATTATTGAAATTATTCTAAATTGATACTTATTCTAAAATAAATTCTTTTAAATTATTTACAATTATTCTAAAATAATTCTTTTGTCAAATAAATTCTATTAATTTATTATAATTACTCTAAAATAATTTTTCACCAAAATAGTAATTATTTTAAATTGATTATTTTGTCAATAAAATTCTTTAAAATTATAAATTAATCTAAAATAATTTTATTTTATTTTATCTTTACAGTATCTATTATCACAATATTATTTTTAATATCATTCATTAAATAAATCTGTGCAGGTCATCACAGTATATGTATTATAATGTGAATGGTCATACATTATTGTCCACAGTCCGTTACGTCCATGACAGTTCTATACGTTATAATTCTCAGTCCAATATGTTCACGACAGTTCTATATTTGTAACGAGTATTAATTCGGGTAACGAGTTCGTATGCATAATTAATCTGTGATCAATCTAAAATTGTACTGAGCAAGAATAGGGATCTTGCAAGTCACAGCGAGCCTATGAATTGAATGACAAATCAAGAGAGTATCGGGATCTTGCCTCGGTTCGTTGAACGTATCGATGTTGACACGCGAGTCCGCGGATCTGAAGGGCGTCGGTCAGAGTTGTTGGGGGCTGCTGGGGATCGGGGAGTTCGCCGGAGTCGAGGAGCGACACGCGAGTGGCTGGGCATCGGGTCAGGCGGAGCAGCGGCGAGCGGCGGCCAGGGGTCGACGGATGCAGCGCCGGAGCTGACGGCGAAGAGAGGTGAAGGGGAGCGAAGCTGCAAGGGAAGGAGGAGGCGCATGGGGTTGGGCTTGGGGAGGTCGGGGCTGGCTGCGGTGCTGGGTGGCGGTCGGAGAGGCTGGCGGCGACCGAGGCAGTGGGGAGGCGTGCGGAGGAGCTCAGGGGAAGGCAACGGCGGGCTCAGGGGAAGGCAGCGGCGGGCTCAGGCAGCGCTACGGGGTTCTTCGGGGTGGAGCTGGCGGGGCGGAGCTCGCTGGTTGCGGCTTCGAGCGGGGTGAGAGGCGGCGCTGGTGCTGGGTTTTTCGGCGGAGGAGAGAGGAGGTCGGGGTGGGGCGGCCGAGGCTTGGTGGAGCTCGGCGGACAAGTGGTTGAGGAGAGGCTGGCGGGTGTTGGAGTTCGCAGGCGGCAGCCTTAGGGCGGCGCTGGTCGGAGGCGACGGTAGAGAGGGGGTGCAGGTTCGAAATCGAGAGAGAGAGAGGGACTGGGTTGAGGTTTTGGGAAATGGAGGTGAGAGAGAGAGAGAGAGAGCTGATGGGAGAGGATGAGAGAGAAAAGGAAGAGAGAGGGTGAGCACGAGAAATGAGAGAGGCAGGGGTTTAAATAAAAAATTTAATAATAAAAAAATTTAGGATATGATTGATAAGCTGCTTAGTCTAAGTTTAAGGTGCGCGTGGGCAGCCGTTTTCTTAGAAAAAAATTGAGGAGGGAGAGAACGTGACGAGGGGGATGGTTGTTGGGGGTTTGACGCGGGAAGCAAAGTTTTGGATTATTTTCAAATAGTTTCAGGTATTTAAACGAAAATAATTAAATAAATAGTCACGGGTATATAAAAAAATTAAACCAATTACAGAATAATTATCTACAAATAAAAACGTACATGTTGTGCTAATACAACAGTTGATACGAAATAGTCAAAATATTCACATATTGTACAATTAAATAAGAATTATTAATAAATAAAATATATTTACTTATATTTAAAATCAAACAATTATGGGATAATTATATACACAGTAAAACGTACAAGTTAAACTAATACGACAGATAATATGTAACAGTAGAATAATACAGCAAATTATACAAATAATACGTAATTAATAATACAACGTATTATACGAAAATATACGTAATAATAAAAATAATACAACGTATTATTCAAAATGACATGTAACAGTATCGATAACGCAACAGATAAATTCCAAAAAATTTTATTGCACTAAATTAATTTATAAATATTAAAACCATTTAAATAAATATAAAACTTAGACTTTTAATCATAGAAAATTTCTAGAAAATCGAGAAAATACAAATACTCTTTTTTTAAAAATCATAATTAAATATTTTAAAATACCAAAATTTATTTTAACTAGTATCAAAATTTTACGGTCATTACAGGATTCCTATCGTTCAATTGCATTGCAAATGAGCATGGTTTTGGTTGGGATATTCACATGAGTTGGAAAGAGAAAAAACTGAAAATATGTTGTTTGTCTAACTTTGTTTTGGATGAATCCTCAGGTACAAGTTCATATGAAAATAAACTAAACAATATGATGCTTTTTGTAATATGTCATGGTATCTGTAGAATTTGAATTTCGTTCAAATAGAGTATTACCTTATGTAGAGTATACAATTAAGTAATTAACTATGATTTAAATTTATCTACAGGGAAGTTCATGTTTTTATCAATCTATTTCCAAGGGTTAACTTCATGACCGCTGTAATTCATCAATCTAAAGGGAAACACAAAGTTCAGAATATTTTGCTTGGATTTACATCCACATCTTCAAACATTACTTTTAGATATATTCTTGTTATTGTATTTGATTGATCAATCAACTTGTAGATACAACCACTCCAATATCGCATAATTGATCCTTAAATATAAATGTATTATTCAAACATTTTTAATTTTTAGCTTATGTTCATATATATTGTGTACATTCATTAAATTTATACCAAATCTTTCCATAAACATAATTATAATTAATATTAATATTAAAAATTTTACCACGTGCATTGCACGTGCAATCTAACTAGTATAAATTAAAATTATAGGTTCATGTTAGCAAAGCCATTTGTATGTATAGCAAACCAAAGAATATAAAGTATATTTTTTATTTATAAATTTTGTGCATTAAGAACATGCATTCTATCCTATAACAAAAGAAATAAAACATATACAAATGATATTAATAGACGCTAAAAGCCCCATCTTTCCCTAAAGGATAAAAAATAGTTTCCTAAAATTTAAGATATCACATTGTAATTATAATCGAACCTATAATGCATTTTTGAGATATAGGAATTTATTGAAAAAGCTTTTCGCCTATTACACGTGCGTATGCACATGTGATATTGCTAGTCATTCTTATAAAGCTCCTCAAATCTTAATATTTGCCATAAAGTCTCTCAAATCTTCAGTTTTATTGCAAATTCGTCTCTCTAGTTAGGTGAAATTGTGTTAATTCAAATGGAAATGGATGAATTTCCGTCGTACCTGCACTCAAGCTTCACTCGAATGCAAAAAAAAGTTGTTCCGATGATTAAACTTTCCTCTAAAGTCTATAGGGTAAACTACACTAAATCCCCATGAGGCTTATAGGTTTGACAAAATATCATCTTGAGGTTTTGAAACTAACGCTTTCTCTTCCTCTTTTTAAATTTTTATTGTATTAAGTCAGGTGATTCTCATGTGACCTTTTAATGCCAAAAATACCTCTCTCTTTCCAAAAAGAAGAAATGAGCATATTTTTTATCTTCTCTTTTATTGGTTAATCGTAAAATTATCTCTCATAAAAAAAAATCTTCATCCCTTTCCTCATAACAATTGCTGACATTAACAAAAGTATCCATAACATGAATCGATCATTTTTGGGGGTCAAGATTCCAAAATTTTAAATCTAATACTAATATAAAAAAAATCAAATCCCTAAACTTTGAATATATGGATTCAAGTTTTAATATTTACATGAAAAATAAAATCTTAAAATTTGTTAGTCAAATAAAATAAAAAAACTCAGTGATTACTAAGAAGGAAAACATCATGGGTAATTATATTTATAGTCTATATTACTTTTACAATTTTATTGATTTGTATCTTTTTCATACTAAAAAAAATAGTTGTGGTATATTTATCTCAAAAATAATCATGTAGTTATTTTTAAGGTGTAGGAGGGCATCAAATTAAACTTTTGGCGGATAAGTGCAACCATAAGAAACTTTAGGAGGGATAAATGCAATCTAACGCCAAAAAAAAGTAAAAAAAAAAAGTAAAAGAAAGAAACTTGGTTACTACTTCCCTTGAAAGAGAAAAGAGAGGGCATTTTGGCATTAAAAGGTCACATGGGTGTCATGTGACCCATCAGATAAAAAATTTTAAATGAGGGGGACAATTGTTAGTTTTAGAACCTTGGGGTAGTTTTAGAACCTTTTTAGGAAACTAGAGTATTTATGACATAAAATAGAAAGTGGTTATCCACCTCACTATTTTTCATTTGAGTGTTTACATTGTTTGGTTAGGAATCTTTGTGAATCCTAAAATAATAGTATTACATTGTTTGGATAGTATAATGTAAACTAGAGTATTTATGACACAAAATGGAAAGTGGTTATCCACCTCACCACTTTCTATAAGGTTTTGACTTTTTTATTATTTTTTGGACACATTTATGACATTGTGTAAGCTTTCCAACAAAATCACTAAGGGGCTGTTTGGTTGTTGTTGGTAAAGTTGTGTATTTATGACACAACTTGAAAAGTTGTTGTCCACCTCATCATTTTTACTTTTACACTTTTCTTTGTTTGTTTTTGATTCCATTGGAATCATAAAACACTTGTTTGGTTTACAAAATAAAACTTTAATTGTTTGTTTGGAAAGTATAAAAAACGGTCCCTACTCAAGTGATCATATTGGTTGGAATTAATTTTTCCTGACTTCAATGTCAGCTTTCTCCCCATGTCTTTTTTTTTATGAAATCACTTTACAAGCCACATCAGCATATGAAACCACTTTACACTATTTTCACAATTACAAACAAACAATTGAAAGTGATGAAAGCTGACATTGGGACCCACTTTTTTACATTTTCCATCATTTTACATGGTAAAAACATACAACCAAACGGGCCCTAATTTTGATGATTTTGCTTTCGGTGACACCTCATCAAAATGTGTAAGCTTTTCATGTAAAAGAAAACTTAAACAAACAATGTAAAGTGATGAAGCTGACATTAGGACTCATTTTTTTACATTTTCCATCATTTTACATGGTAAAAACATACAACCAAACAGCCCCTTACCCAATTCTATATAATCATCTAGATTCTTCATGATACCTTATTACTCTTCATCTTCTCGAACTTTCACGACTAAAAAGAAGTGTTTTCAAGAGCATTTGAGTGATTTTAAATGTGGGGCTAATGCTTAATCCAACTATAGCCAGAGGAATTAATAGAATCTCTAACGGAAAAACAAATTGGCAATAAAACTGAAGATTTGTGGGACTTTTTTGTAATTAAAGATGATGTAAGGGACTAACATGCAACGTAATTACCCCTAATTTAAGTCTAATATTAGCTTTGTGTTGTTCGCATGTTGCCCATTATCAACATGATAGCAAAACCGTTGGGCCCAGATCCTCTTACAATCACACAACAGGCCCTAGCCTTTGGAGGCCCGGCCCAGAATTAGGTAGGACGCGTCGTCATCGACGAAATCCGAAGAAAAAGTCCGCAGATTCACAGCAGAGATCTCTCTCTCCGCTCACGTTTCGAGTCCTCTTCTTTCTCAGTGAAGAGGACGACAAGAGAGAGATCGAGAGAAATTAGGGCAAATCAATTAAGAGGAGGAGGAGGAGATGGATCAGATACTGAACAAGGTCGGATCCTACTGGTTCAGTAGGAAGGCCAACAAGGAGATCTCCTCCGTCGGCGACGATCTCAACGTGAGAAATTAGGGTTTTATTTGTGTTTTTGATCTTTAACTTCAATAATTTAGTATTTGAATCATTGGATGTTATCATTATGATCAGCCGCTATGTACTTGACCTGTAAAAATTCCATCTTTTGAGGGGTTTAGGTTGCATTTTGGGTCATTTATGATTTTTAATACTTACAACCGAAAAATATTTATTGTATTGGTATTAAAGAGGGGATTCTTCCATATTTATATTAACTTATTACTTATTTCTTCATCGAATAACTTTTGGGAAGGTGTGAAATAAAATCATGATTTGCTTTGAATATTTTCACCAGAATTGCCATTTCTCTGCTATTATATATATATATATATATATATATATATATATATATATATATATATCCTACATAGCAAGTGTTTGTGATGCATTGAGCAATGTGCCTATCGAACTTGACACAAATTATTGTTGTACCTAGGGTTTTCCCCGCTTTTATTATGCTTATTTGATAATGTTGCAAGTTTGCAATAGATTCTGTTAGAAAATAGAAGGAATGTTGCAATTCAATTACATCTCTTCCCTTCTGTTTTTTAAAAAGATACCTTTGAGCAAGCATAGGCTGTTAATATGACATCTATGAGTTTAATATTCTGATATAGACATAGGCTCGAAGTAGACAATGCTCTTGTAAAAGTCACAATATTTGGCAAGCTTACACGATTCATGCTGTTGCTTTTCTATCTTCATTCAATCCTTGCATGCTGGTTGTAGCCTTGTATCAAGTATCTCTCTTGATGGTGTAACCTTTTCTCCTGATTGAAACAGTCACTTTCTAGCACTATTGAAGGCAGTGCAAAATGGCTGGTCAATAAAGTCAAAGGTATGTATGCATACCTTGATGGAATCTGTTCTTTAATTTGCTTTCTTTTTGCTTAGTAATTTTGTTAATAATTTTCTTCTCCAATAATTGCTCTTTAATTATTCTACATGAAGCTTAAATTCAATTGCTCTTGATGATGTTATCTTCAATTTGTACTATCCATTTTTTTTCCTTCAGCATATTGAACAATGGATTCATGGAATATTTCCACTGCAGTTCATTCTTTCCGTGGATGTGATACAAAGTATAAACTGTTCACTGTTTCCATGGGTAAACAGGGTTCAATCATAAATAAACCGCCATCCTACCTGCATCATTGGAATAATATAGAAAACATTGTAGGTACTAGGTAGTGTCAGTTTTCGTCTTACTAGTACCTGAGAAGAAGTTATACTGAACCACTGATTTCATTTGCTTGTCATAAAAAATACCGTAAGAATGGCTGTAAGATAGTTCATCATCCTTACTGTTTTTGACTTTTAAAAAGGTGTTGGTAGTAAGAGTAAGGACTCCTTTTTCCATAATTGCATATGAGGTTGTTGATGATTCATTTCCTTCTCATTTAAGTGACTGTCTGGTGCTGCATAAACATAAGGAACATACTGCTTTCTTTAGACAGCAAGCGTCATAAGCTAATGAACTTCAAAACATCAATTTCTTCATTTCTAACAGATGCAAGTCTTTGGTTTTACAGTGAGTCTTTGGTGTTTCCATGTCATAGACCACAAAATACCCATGCTAGTTTTCACTATACGGGGTGGCTAAAGCTGTTAAACAATAGGATTCTGATACCAGCATTTCTGCTGTTGTGTTATCCGGACATTTGTGTGGGTGTGGGTGTGGGTGTTGGCTTGGGGGTGTCTTAGATTACACATAGTTAACAGAAAAAATATGATTGCCATTGAACAATGTAAATTGTACAATAACTGATAATTGCTATGTCAAGCAAGTTGTATATGTGAGATTCTGGCTCATGGATGGCTCTTTTGTGCAACTTATTATGTAGCCATAATCTGAAACCGCACCATAAAACCTAAAACCATTGCCTGTCTGTAGCTTTTCTTTAGACAATTAGAAAGTAGTATTGCAGCATTGGCATTCCTTTTTTTGGATTCAGTAGTACTCATTGACAACCCTTTGTGTGATAACTCTATGCATTGTTATTTGTAGCCATCTTTCTACAAGTAGAACTTTACTCTGTGTTGGCATCATATAATATGAGACATTTTTTAGTCCGACCACTGGAAATAATAGTTTTTTGTTCATTCACACTCCTGTTTAGAGAACTTATTCAAAGGTTCTGCACAAGGCATAAATCTTTCCTCAAACAAGTTAAAGCATGTACAGCACTTACCTTACTTCAACCATTAATTGTGAATAACTTACCAATTGATATAATGATTTCCAGGGAAAATGCAGAAACCATTGCCTGAACTATTACAGGAATACGATCTGCCAGTAGGACTCTTCCCTCGAGATGCTACCAATTATGAATTCAACGAAGAGACAAAGAAATTCACTGTGTTCATACCGTCTGTATGTGAAGTTGGTTACAAGGATTCCTCTGTCCTAAGGTTCTCCACTACCGTCACTGGATATCTGGAGAAGGGAAAGCTTGTTGATATCGAGGGATTAAAGACCAAAGTTCTGGTTTGGGCAAAAGTGACTTCGGTTTCAACTGAAAGATCAAAAGTTCACTTCACTACCGGTGTGAAGAAAACTAGGAGCAGGGATGCTTACGAGGTCCTTAGAAATGGTATTGTGGTGGAAAAGTTTTAGGCGCTTGTGCATTTCTATATGTCAGTGTTGCAGTATATTTGTAAGTATCTAGTTTATCATCCTTGAAAAGGAAATATAACTTCGTGGCCAGATGACTCCTTGAATCAATTGGACTGAATATTTGATTCAAATGTGTGCTTTATGAAGATTTGTGAATGTTGTAGTTTAATTATATTGACTTATTCTTGTAGTATTTTATTGTGTTATTTGTCTAAAAGTGAGCTGTAGAGATCGCATTATTATTGTGCGGATCACTAATGGGCGCTGCCAAGCTTTTGCCACTGGGGGATTGTCTTTTAACCCAAAGTTAAACCCCCACTTCTCAAAAAACCCACCCACTTCCATACACACTACACCCCCAAAGTATCCCAATGACTCATTTTTAAACCCAACTTGTGGCTTATTTTTAAATCCAACCTATAGTATACCCTCAAACTTTATATTGGATCTTTCACAACAAATTCCAAATTTCCCTTTCCTCTATTCTTCTAAACATCTATCATGATCCATAGCCATCGCATAAATGGTGAAGCTGGGGAAATTATTTTTTGCGTGTTGCTCCCCTCACTTCCGAAAATCCAATTTAGGATATTTATCTTCTTTAAGTTCTCTCTTTCCTCCATTAATTTTCCTCACTCCTCCTAATAAATTTCTTCTCCATTAACATTTCTCCTCATAAAAGACAATAATTTAATTTTAATATGATTTTTATTTGCAATCATTAAATATTTCTTTTCTGGAGTCCCATAATCAATAAAGAGCTATAATATAGTGATACACTTTAGCCGTAAAGAGCTATAATATAGTGATGAAGAGATACACTTTAGCCGTAAAGAGCTAAAATTCTGTACATAATGCTATACTTTGCTCATAAAAAGCTATGTTTTTAATATAGTGTTATACTTTGCTCAGTAAAAAAATTAATGGTTACTAAGCTTTCATATTTTTATCTTAATTAGATAAATGGATTTCGCTATTTTTTTCCAGCAATTTTCTTGACAACATATTACACACTATTAATTTCTTCCATGCAGTCTGAGAACCAATAAATGGCTATATTATAATAGTTATACTTCTTTGTAAGGTGTTATGCTTTGCTCATAAAAAGCTATGTTTTGTATAAAACGCTATACTATACTCAGCTTCAGTGGATTTCATGTATTGACTTCACCTAGAATGTAGGGATCAACTCATAGGGCTTAGTGTTTTGTGAAATGAAGGAAGAGAGAAAGAGAGAAGCCTTGGGCTTATTTGGGGAAGAAGGACAATTTTGAGATTTGAGATTTTTTTATTTTGAAAAATATAGTATAAAGTTTGAGTGTATACTACAGATTGAATTTATAAATAAGTCACATTAGGTGTTTTGGGTGTATGGGTATTTATGAAAGTGAGTGAATTTTTAAGTTAAAACTTTGAGTTAAAACACAAAAACCCCTTCCCGTCATTCCCCTTTTTCGTTCTCCCTCTCCAGCAATGAGCTTGAGCTATATAAGGTAGACTGTTGTTGTTTGTTCTTCTTCCAATCGCATCCGTCTTTTCTCGGGTGAAAATAATAGCTTGAAATTTCATTGGTTTAATTCACCTTACCAAGGATATCAAAATAAAAAAAGAATAGAAGAATGGAAACCGCAAATCAACAAGACTAGGCGATTCATTTTCAAGCAGACATAATTCTGCCTTGTCCTGATGAAGGCAGTGCTATGCAACCCCGACTGTTGTT
>BQKN01051945.1:0-15824 GCA_022839385.1 Asparagus kiusianus | reverse complement strand
GAAGATCTCGCCCCGTTTGATGCCGAAGCTGCATTGGGTGAGATCTCCCTAATTTCCAACCAGGTCGGATCTACTCTGGCCAACCCTTCTGCCGCAGGGGGCGTAGCGACTCTCTCGAAGAGAGCCCGCCAAAGGCAACGGCAATGCCTTGCGAAACAATTCGCAAAGGCCATAGAATCTGTTGACGGAGTTCGATACAAGGCGGATCTGAAGAACAGAAGAGGCAAGCAGCCTCAACAACAGATGAGTGGCAACTCCTCCAAGCCGCCAACCAACGAATGGATCCGCGTCAAACGGAATCGTTCAACACTTGGGAGCGCATTCACAAGCGCCGCGCACTCTCAGCGCAAGCAAGGGCTCAAATTGAAGAAGCCCGTAGAAGGCTGCAGAAGGAGGTGGCAAAGAAACCGCCCCCAACCCGCCAAGTTTGGAGGCCGAAATCTGAAACGGCAATTCAGGTTAAGGCACAATCGTTACAGCCTTCGAAGCAGGTTCAATCTCCGGCGAGCCAACTCAAATCGCCGATGATCCCTACAATTGCTCCGGGAGATCCTGCGGAACCATCCCGAAGGAGGGGTCAATTTTGGAACGCCTCGGTCCAATACCCGATGAAAGAGGCAAAGCTCCAATTCAAGATCGTTTAGGCCCGATGAGAGAGCCCCGAACGACTCAACATACTGGGGGTCGCCATAACCCTCAACATGACAAGGAGTTCAAGGCTACTACGCGTGCCAATTTGCGCATCGAAGTCCAGAAGCTCGTCGAAGATTCACGCCCACAAAGGCGCGTTTCGAGACGCGTAACCTTCGAAAGCCCAAAGAAGGCGATTCATCCTCAGAAGGAAACGTTGTCATCCGATGATGATAACGTTATACCTGGGAAATCGTACCAACACGCGATAGGTTGCTCCGACTTTCATACGGACGAGCTGTACTATCGTGCTGGGGGTACGAACAGAGCCAGAAAGAGAAGTCCTCGTAGGCTCGAAACTCAGTGCCCCTGTTCCAAACTCATTCGGGCGGTACTGTCTGAGTGCAACTGCATCAAGGTAGTCCCCGAAAGAGTCTCGGTATTCGAAAGGCTCAACACTGAAACGCCAAAGCCAAGGCCTAGGCGTTTCCGACGAAGGAAAGCGGTGGTTGAAGACGGAGAATTTCCAAGAGTCACCGCTAACATGACCAACAAGGGGACATTGGCACGAGATGATCTCGAGTCGATTCTGAATGCATCCCGGCATCTAACCCGTTTACAGTCTGGAGCCATCTCACGAAGGACGTATGGGAGGGTTCAGATAAGACCACCCTCAGAAGATGAGGAATCGGATGCTTGCTCTGCGGTTGCATCTGACAACACTGTATCCAGCGAAGGAGAACCCCGCGAGTCATTCATGATAAGCGCGGAACAAGTGGCCAAGATGCTTGAAGAAGCCATGGCTAAACAACAGGAGACCTTCAGGCTCGAGATGCAGATGGCCATGCAGACCATGAGGGAGATGCATGAGCAGCAAATCCAGGCACTGAGGAACCAGCAAGGCGAACCAAGCCACCGTAATCAGGTTGTTCAAGAAGTTGAGCATACAGATACGGATGAAACTCGCAATGCCGATGACCCTCCCATCAACGCAGGGGGTGGTAATGAGGATGCCAACGAAGATACAGGTGAAAACTTGAAAATCAAAAGCCTCGAGAGCAAAATCAATACCTTGATGTCAGCTCAAGAGGTGAAGAAAACGGGCATTCCTTGTCCATACCCAAGGGAGTGGGATTCAATCTCCTATCCGGCGAAGTTTAGTCTAATCAACTTCACACCGTTCGATGGGAAAGGTTCCCCCACCCAGCATTTGATTTATTTCAAATCGCACCTGGGTGTTATCTCCGGCAATGAGCCTCTGATGGTGCGGTCATTCGTTGGCACTCTTCGTGGAGCCGCCTTTGATTGGTACTGCCGCCTCAAGACAGGTAGCGTGAGCAGCTGGGACGATATGGAGACCATGTTCCTCACCAATTTCTTCGACGACGACACCGAGATATCCATCGGAACGTTGCTCGACGAGAAACAGAAAGACGGGGAGTTAGTCAAAACCTTCGTCAAAAGGTTCCGGAACAAAGCATTAAATTGCCGGGACACGATCACCGAGGAGTTCATCCTCCAGACTTGCCACAACAACCTCGCATTGGACGTGCTGGAAGCTATAGGGACAGCACCGTCCAATACTTGGAAAGACTTGAAGGTCCGAGGGGAACAAGCCGAACGCTTCCTCCGAAGGAAGAAGGCCGAGAGGGGTCAATCGACGACTAATCATCCAAACTCAAACTTCGTCTCCCGCGGTAAGGGCAAAACACCTGCAGCGGCTGTTGACGCTAATCAAACGTCACAACAGCAGTCCCGGAGACAGCAGAAGACTTCGGATCAGAGGCCTCAAAAAGAGTACTCCTTCAAAGATGAGGATGTTCCAGCCATCTTCGAATCGCTCCTTAAAAACAACAAGATCAAGCTGCCACCGATCACGAATCAGGAGGAAGCTGACAATACCGCGGATCCGAAGTACTGCGCATACCACAGGAGGATCCTTCATCCTACCAAGGCCTGCTTTACTCTAAAGAATAGTATCCAGACCTTGGTTGAAGCCGGCGTCATAACGCTAGAGTAAGCCAGTCAAGAATGGCGAGACTCCAGTGGATGCACGAGTATAAACTGTATTCCCTAACTCCGACCGGTATAAGAGTATAAACTGCTCCCTGATACTCCAATAGGTATAAGAGTCTAAACTATTTCCTTTCTTCCACGGGAAGTTCCTGAAGAGTGCCATGCGTGGTATTCTTAAGGATAACCCGATCATGCGGTTAATGCAACAATAAACCCAGTGTTGCAAAGAAAGCTGGGGATGGATAATTCATGTAATGGGAAGTTCCCGGAAGAATGTTAAATGTAATATTCTTAGGGATAACCCGGTCATGATGAATAAAGTGATAAACACTAAACTCCTAATTTCCGAACACTCTTTTGCTTAGATGAAATCCGATCACTTCATTGGATCAATTTTCCCTCACAAAACTTTCAGTGGTGTTTGATGACTCATAGTCTCCACCACACAATTCCCACTTGGTCAAACCTATAAAAGTTAGGACCAAAGCCAAATTCCCCTCTCGATTCCTTCCAATGAACGAGAGGTCCACTTTCAAATCGAGCGATCAAACCTTCCTACGGTTAGGATCGTCTCAAATCTCCCTTGGTCAAACCTATAAAAGTTAGGGCCAAAGCCAGATTCCCCTCTCGATTCCTTCTATGAACGAGAGGGCCACTTTCAATTTGAGCAATCAAACCTATAAAAGTTAGGGTTGCTTGAATCTTTTCGATTCTCGGAGTGGAGATCCCACTTCTAGTTTCACCTTTCTGGATTCTGGGGGTGGAGATCCCATCCCGAGTCTCCTTCGCATCTGAAGATAGAATATAAAATTCTTCCTCTTCAGCTTTAGGAGATAGAATATAAAATTCTTCCTCTCCCGCATCGGGTTCGTCTTTGCCCTAAGAAAAGACACCACCTTTTCAATCCTCAAAATCCGTGTCTCACCGGTACGGGGAATTTTATCCCGAATCCTAAGAAGGGATAAGTCTGCGCCTAACACGCGCTGCCGGTTTAGTCTTTTACCGATTGAAGAAGACACCAGAGTCCGATTCTGGGGAATTTCATCCCGAAGCCTAAGAAGGGATGAGTCAGCGCCTAACACGCGTTGCCGGTTAGTCCTTGACCGTTAAAAAGGACAAGCCCACATATTCCACATTGTGGCAGGTCGTTATTAATAACGCCATAATCCGTGCTTCACACGTACGGGGTATTTTATCCTGAAACCTAAGTAAGGATAAGTCGACGCCTAACACGCGTCGCCGGTTAGTTCTTAACCGTTAAAAAGAACACTCGTCCACATATTCAACATTGTGGCAGGTGGTTATTAATAACACCAAAATCCATGCCTCACACGTGTGGGGAATTTCATCCTGAATCCTAAGAAAGGATATGCCGACGCCTAACACGCGTCGCCAGTTTAGTCTTTCGCCGATTGAAAAAGACACCAGGGTCTAAACCTGGGGAATTTTATCCCGAAGCCTAAGTAGGGATGAGCCAACGTCTAATACACGTTGCTGGGTAGCCTATTCCCATAATAATGGCAAAGTCTACATATTCGAAGTTGTAGCATAAAGTCTAAAGGAGTTCATTCCTTTAGCACAACGTCACATGCGGAACGGATTTAAACAATCCGCATGTAAGCCCGATTCAAACGGTAGTCGGTAAAGGCTAATCAAATCCGTTTAAGGCTGGGGGTTAGCCAAAAACCCTAAAGTCAACGCCTAACACGCGTCGCCGGGTAACCTATTCCCGTAACAAAGTGGTAAAGTCTATGTATTCAACATCATAGCACAAAGTCTAAAGGAGTTTATTCCTTTAGCACAACGTCACATGCGGAACAGATTAAAACAATCTGCATGTAAGCCCGATTCAAACGGTAATCGGTAAGAGCACCTCAAATCCGTTGAAGGCTGAGGATTTGCCAAAAATCCTAAGTCAACGTCTCATACACGTTGCTGTTTAGTCTTTTCACAGGAGAAAGACGAAGTCTACGTATTCAATATCATAGCACTAAAAGGGTTAACTCTTTTAGCTTAACGTCACATGCGGAACGAACTTAAACAATCCGTATGCTAGCCCGACTCAAACGGTAGTTGGTAAAGGCTTATCAAATCCGTTGATGGCTGAGAATTTGCCAAAAATTCTATAAGTACGAGTCATTGACGCATCAATTCTATGGGTTGGTCTCGTGACTCGAGTATCCGCCACGCTCCAATACCTTAAGAGCTTAAACTGTGTATACTCCAGCAAACGCACGAGTATAAACTGTGTCAAACGTCGAACAGCGCATTACAATGAAGTCTGGACGCCGGACAACGCGTCGTAATGAAACTCAAAACGCCGGACGACGCCGTCAATTGATGATCAGCTCTATGTTGAAGCAACCGACTCGAGCTAAAAATCAAGAAATCAAGAATCGACTTCAAGTTCAAAAATTTCGACAGACGGTCAGACAATAAATGTAGTACCGGAACCTTTTCAAGCATTCGACAAAGCACCGAATAGCCTGGAGGACTGAAGGAATCAAGAACAGAAGCCATTCCAAAGTCCCGCTACGCCGACTGAAGGTTGGGACAATCACATCCAAAGTATTCCAGACTCTTCTATAAAAGAACGAGACTGAAATACTTTGGAGGGGGTATCTGTAGGCGTATAAAATTGCTTACGGGTCCCTTAGCACAGCTTGATGACGTCAATTCGACAAACGGACCATCGGGCGACGTATCCAAACAAGATCGTTAGCTCGCCAACGCCGAAGCCAAGCCATACGCAACGGAGCAGGTTAACGAGGCGACGAAGCCGACAAATCGCACCCAAGCATTGGAATGCATCCACTCGCACGCGGAATCAAACCAACGTTTCGGGGAATCACCGAGTCATCTAAACAAGAGCGAACTCGGTGATATAACGATCGAATCAAGATCAATTCCGGACTCGAACTCAGAAGCGGATTAACTACCATATTTGGAATCAAGTCAACAAATTGATTCCAGATCAAGTCAACCACAAACCGAATCAAATCCGAACAACGGAGAACCGAAAACACCGGAAAACCCGAACGACAGACGAAACGAACACACCCGGGGGACTCGGCCAGAACCGAACCAACCCGGGGTGGCTCGGTGGCCGAGCCACCCCAGGGTGGCTCGGCCAAGGCCGAGCCACCCTGAGGTGGCTCGGCTCAGGCCGAGCCACCCTGGGGTGGCCGGCAACCCCCCCTCTCCCTTGTGTTGTGTACACGTGCTCGTATGCACAGGTTCGTTTGGCTATAAATAGGGGGCTTGGTTCATTTGTTAGAGGTTGGATTTTGGAGGAGGCGAAGCCCTGCTGGATTGAAGACTCAGATCTAAACAAGATTCAAACTTTGAAGGCTTTGAAGACTTGGACTTCCAGATCCGGTGCTCAGCGATCGTCAACGCCAAATAAGACAGGTGTTCGAGAGGATCGGATCTTCAGATCTACACGATCACACTCCGGATCTAAGCTTGGTTCTTAGATCCCGAGATTCGAGCGGTTGTTTCCTTGGTGAAACAATCCCTCCCGGCTATTATTCCCTTGGTAGAATAATACCCGTTATATCGTGTAGATCCGACCGGATCGAGATCACGCGGTGGTCTACGGCAAATAACCCCGGCGCAGGCAAACAACACACAAAGCGAGTGACCGCAAAACAGGAGCTCGCGATCTGTTCGACAAAAGAGAAAAATTGTAATTTTTGTTTCTTTGTTTTGATTTTCATTGTAAACCGGATCTTATAAAAAGACCGGATCTTTCTGTAACGCATAAAGTTGTTCTTTAAGATAGCAATGACGTCATCAATGAAGAAGAACACGATTTTTCCCGCGAACACCCGTCTTCTTTATCTCCTGAGCGGACATCAAAGCATTGACTTTGTTTTCAAGCTCTTTCATTTTCCCGTCATCGTCTATGTCTTCATTCGAAGGACGTTTAGGAGAATGAGTTGGATCACCCCCTGTAAGAGGTGCTATTGAACCACCCCCAATATCGTTGTTAGGATGATCCGTTAAACCACCCCCAACGTTATTGCTATTGGTAGGTGTATCAGCCACAATGACTCCATCCACTTCTGGATCACTGTCATCTATAACATTCTGAATGTGGCGGCTGGATTCAGGTTGCCGGCTGGACTTAGGAGGTTGAGGCTGTTGAGCTAGCAACTCTCTCATTTGTTGGATAGCCAACTCTATCTCCATCTTCATTTCAGCTCTAATTTCTTCACGTTGCTTGGCTAGAGCCTCTTGAAGTATTTGAGCGAACTGATCAGAGGTAATTGTGAGTACTTCTCTGGTTTGCCCTGTGCTAGATACTGTATCATCCGAAGCAATCGCAGAATAAGTGTCCGAGAGCTTATCCTCTGATGACATTCCTTCATGCATTCTCTTGTAGTCTCTACGTCTGATGGCTCCTAACTGGAGTCGGGACATCCGTTGAGTAATTCTTGAATTGACTTTTTCTCTCGGGGAAAAGTCGGGATTTGATTCACTTGAATGTCTCTTAGATTTTCCTTTATCAGCCATATTGATGGTGATTTTAGGGAATTCGTCATCTTGGACACCTGATCTTCTCTTGTGGAAATGTCTCGGTTTGGACTTCGACATTTTGGTGAAAAGCTTCGGGAGCACTGAGGCTCTTTGCGGGATGACTCCTCGTTTGAAACAGCCACATTCTGATAGTACTGCTCTAATGAGTCGCGCACAGGAACAATGAGAGCTCATTTCTCGGACAATTCTCTTTCGAGTTTTGTTCACACCCCAGCTTGATAATATGATTCATCGGTATGATTACCGGAAAATCTTATCATTTGTTGGTATGACCCCCCAGGTATAACGATGTCTTTTGACAAACATGTCTTCTTCTGAGGATGTAAAACCGTGTTGGCATTCTCAGGACAACTTATTATTATCTTTGAATGATCCAAGGTTATGTCGGGAGTCACACGTTTAGAACCACCCCCTTGTGGGTATGAAATCTTAACGGGCTCCGAATGCTGGTTTTGTACAACTCCAGACTTTGGAATCCAAACTTTGCAGAATTTTGGCGGTTCTTTAGCCACCGTTTCCTTCTTCCTTTCTCGTCTTTGTTGTGAGAGAGCACGGGCATGAGCAACGTTTGCACGACGCTTTTGTATACGTTCTTTGAGGGTCGAACGACTCCTTTTAACAAGAGTCCATTCATCTGTCGTTAGTTTAGCAGAGATATGAGTGATTGGTCGTTGAGACAACTGAACCACTCGATGCCTCCTCGACTCTAAGTCCGCGTGATAACGAACTCCGTCAGTTTGTTCCAAGGCCTTAGCCATTTGGCGAGTGCGGCGTTGATGCTGTCTCTGACGAACCCTTTTCATCAGTGCCGGCGGGCTTTGATTCAATGACTCTTTAACTGGAGAAGAGTCATCATGAGCAGAGATGTTGCGAGTATGATTCTCAGCAATAATCGGACATGAGTCTTCATCCGTAGCATTTGACAACTTAAAAAGCTTCAACGAAGATGAAATCTTCCTGCATTTACGAGGCGAGGAAGACTTTGCAGATGAGAATGACAAATACTCCTCAAACTTTGCTTGATCGAACTCGTACTCGACCGTTGATTCAATCTGGATCTTGATCGGCTACGACACGATGGTCTCGGTAGCGAGACCGTTGGCTCCCACTGTGGTTGCCAGTTTGTTTTCACCAAAAGTTAGATTTGCTGCTGAATTCATTATATCTTCTTTCGATTACAATAAATTCAAAGAAATAGTCTTTTTATAAGACCTCTTTTACACAACAAAAGAAAAGTTACAACTTTTGAGAAAATAACACAAAAATCGTCTATCGATTCTTGTTTTTGTGGGACTTTGCCTGTGCCGGGAGCGCTTTAGCTCGTGGACCGCCGAATCACAGATCGTGAAGAGGGGGCTTAATGATTCTGCCTTCGTTTATCGAAGTGAGAATTTGAAACGAAGATCTTATCAAAGTAAGATAGTCGTTCTTCTTAAGATCAAGTCAAAGCTCGAATCTCAAGGAATTGCTCTAAGAATTTAAATATCTGCTCTCTCTACTCTGGATTGCTCTAACAAATGCTCGATGATCAGCCCTCCCAAAAAAAATGATCTCAGGGGATATTTATAGCTCCTGGGGAAAAAACAGTTTCTGAGACAGTGTTTACTGTCTCGGGCGGCCGAGACGGTAAAGACTGTCTCGGGTTCCGAGACAGTAAACACTGTCTCGGGTTCCGAGACAGTAAATACTGTCTCGAAAATCTTTAACCGCCGGACCGTTTTCCTGTAACTGCTTTCCCATGTTTTAAAACTCCGTTATTTTGGCAGTTATCAACGTGATTCTCGCCCACGACGTTTCCCACGTTCCTGAACAGTTGGTGGCCACGTGTCGGCGGTTATTGGAGTAGTTTCTGAACTTTTGAGAACTGTCTTGCGTGCGAGACAGTAAACACTGTCTCGCACGGGCGAGACAGTAAAGACTGTCTCGCGTGCGAGACGGTCTATACTTGTGTCCTTTTCATGATTTTTTGGATGACTTCCTCTTGAGCTGTATTTGGATATCTTTCAGCATTTTTTGACGCCTACAGTTAGTCCTTGTCGACAAAAGACTCGGACATTCAACCAGCATAAGGCACAATGTGAGCCAATCGACTTAGACCTTCAATACTCGGGTCAACGCCATATGGCTAACTCATCCCAATCTGACATCTAGTTCTCTCAGTCAGAACAAAGCTATAAGTTAGCAAAATAAAGCAAGAAGCAAATAAAAGCAAACTCAAGAATGGGAGCAAAGCTAAATTTTATTCCAAAAAGGCAGATTCCTTTACAAGTTATGTACAATATCCATGCTGATGTATTCACGAGAGGCATGTCTGGAAAAAAAAACAACAAACAAAACAACAAAAAATAAAAAGAAAGTACAAGTACAAGTACTTAGACCTCTCAACCAGATCCGGGAGTAGGACTAGGAAGACTCTCAATGGCAGTAGCGGAGTCTTTAGGGGTCTCGGCGGTGATAATCACATTTTTATTATAATTTTATACCATCATTATCTATTTTTCATGAATAAAAACACCACTAATAATTGTTTTTATCTTTAATTGTAGGTCAATGAAGAATAAAAAAATCTTATCTCTCAACAAAGCCCATGAATTAATGAAGGATACAAGCAAGAGACCAAGATCCAAAGCCAAAAGCCAAAGCCCAAGCCCAATAGAAGAGAAGAAATGCGGATGATAATTCCAGTGCAGATTGTGTTTTTTTGTATAGATATTTGCTCATGATATGTTCCGATTTCAGAGATATCATAATTACAAATATTATAGATCTCGTTCACATCTTTCCATAGAATATTTATTTAGCCAAATCCGAGTTGATACCAGAGAGATATGGCCAAAACACCAGACGTTACCATGCTGTCCAGATTTGCATGATTTGTTTCCTTTTCACCAAACTTCTTCATTTTTTTCCTGTAATTATCTTAGGGCTTAAGTTTTAATCTAACGGCTCCCATTCACAATTGTATACTATAAATAAGGGTAGATAGTAAGGGATTAGGGTGTAAAAAATTTTGTAACTCCTTTTTAGAGAGAGAAGGGTTACTCTTGATTGAGAAGACCTTCCACTTTGTAACTTTTGTTACAATTAATAAAATCTTTTTCATCTTCCTATTTTTTCTCTTTGTTTGGTGATGATGATAGAGATGAAGATCAATTTGAAGGTTTGTCTTTTATTTTCTCTTTTTATTTTCTTGTAATTATTTCTTTCCTTTTTAGTAGTTTAGATTTATATTCGTGTATTGTAGAGTAGATTTATTTTCTTGTTTTTATTTTATTTTGCCCTTTGTAGCTTAGATTTATTTTCTTTCATAGTTTAGATTTCTTTCTCTTTTCTTTTACAATTATTTAGATCTACTTTCATAATTTCTTTTCTTTGTAATTAGTTTTCCTTTCTTTTCTTTTATTGTTTTTCTTCCTTAAAGATGTGGAACTAATTCTTGTAGAAACCCTAGAATTGTATGAAGTTAGTCTAATTTTTTTATATTTGTGAATTATTCTCTTACACTTTAATTGATCATGAGTAGGATAATCAACTAGAGAACTAATTGGTAGAAGAAGAATTTGATAATCTATACTTACCTTGAGTGGTTTTATAGGTTATGCTTATGAATTCTAGAATTACTATCTAGTTGTTGTTCTTTTCATGAATATTAATTCTTCTTAGATGATAATTTGATAGGTTATACTTTTCTTGAGTGGTTTGATAGTCTATGCTTAATAAATCTAAAGTAAAATATGATATAAAGAGAATAGTTCATAATTTATAATTGAAATTAGCTAGTGGATTCAACTCTAGATTCCTAATATTTCTTATTAAAACTTCCATCTTCACTTTCTCGAGTTTTCTTTCTCTCTCCTTAAATTTCATTGTTCATAATCACAACACTCATCATATTTTACTCAATCATATTTAACCATCACTCCTATTTATCACGCACACGATATAAGAACCGATTTTAATTATCTCTTACAACGCCTTCCTCGTGGGATCGATAACTTTTATAATATAACTTGATTGGTTATGCACTTGTAACTTTTGCATTTCATTTAGATCTTATCAAGTTTTTGGCGCTATTATCGGGAAAGATGCTTAAGTAGGATTTTAATTATTTTGGTTCTTTAACTTGTGTGTTTTCTTGTGAAGGAACTGCTTGGAGCTTGAAGAGCACGGATTGGAGATCGATGATTTGAAGATTTGCTTTCAGTAACTCTTCTTGCTAGTATTTTTAATTCTACCCTTTTAGGTAGTTCTTCACAATTAGAGACAATTAGAGCTTAAAAAAAGATTTTCTTTTTTGTTGACCATAAATAAAAAAAGATTTTCTTTTTATCATCCTTTGTAGTCGCTTTTAATTAATAGGGTTGCATTACATATAGTTAGTAGTAATTCATCAAAGTGAGTTGAGCATCTTAATTTTGCACACACTTAAAAATATTCTTAAGGGCAATACCCCTAATTAAGATAAGGTGAGGGATTTCATCACCATTTTCTTAGCCCACAAATCACTAATTCCTCACTACACAAACCCAAGCCTTTTAAAACTCATTAGACGTTGGCCCCTAAGGACTCGAGCTCAATAAGGAACAAGAAATCCCTACACGAACCAGTTCAAGTTTTCTTGGATTAGTGGTGTCTAAGGCAAGGTATAGGGGTTGCGTAAGACGTTCCGCAAGGGACGAGATACTTAATTGATCTTTGATCTCCCTCAAGTACTATCCTTACCTAGCTAACTAACAGAGTAATATTTTGATCGTTTCATTTAAGGAGTTTTTGGTTAGGAGCTGGTCTACCTGAGTTAGGCTTAACCCTAGAATTTAGAGTGTTTCCAAAATAATTTTTTTATTTGTTTTAGTTAAGTTTTTCTTTTTCTCCTTTTTCCTCTCATTATCTAAAAAACACTAACTTTTATTTTTCTTTAAAAAAAATTGGTGTATGCGAACGTGGGTTAGGGATAATACCAATCGCTTAATTCGTGTTGAACCAACTGTAGAAATGGCTAATCTACTTGTTTTTCAAGATATGTGCTATCTCACTAGGAATACAATCCCTTCTTGCATTAGACTCCCCAAAGTAAATGGAACTAATTTTGAGCTTAGACCGTAGTACATAAACATGCTTCCAAAATTCCTAGGAAATGAAACTGAAGACGCTTATATCTTTATCTCCGAATTTGAAGAAGTGTGCCTTATGATCAAAATTAGAGAACTATCCGAAGACGCAATCAAACTCCGATTTATTCTGTTTGCCCTTAAGGACGAGGCCAAGAAATGATTGTATAGCTTACCCACAAACTTCATTTCAACTTGGGATGAATTCGTCACTGTTTTTTAAGAAATTTTTCTCTATCCACAAAACGGTTAAGCTAAGAAATAACATCATGAACTTTAAAATTGTCCCGGGAGAGCCCTTCTGGAAGTATTTTGATAGGTTTAAGGATATTCTTATCTAATGCCCTCATCACGGTCTAGAAAAATGGCGATTGTATCAAATCATCTATGAAGGATTGGACTATTCTTCAAAACTTCCTTATAATCTATGTGCCAAAGGGATTTCATGAAGAAGAATGTCGATGAAGCTTGGGAATTTTTAGAGAGTCTGTCCGAGAAAACCATGCAGTGGGAATACTGTAATGATCGAGTTTCATCAGTTTCCCAGCCCAAGTCTAGTGGTCTTTCCTTAGAGTCAAACATTATATCTGAAGCTAAGATGGCTACACTCATGCATAGGTTAGAAGCCCTAGAAGTCAAAGAAAGAGCCTCAACTCAAATTAATCAAGTTTCTGCCTCAGGTTGTCATAACTGTCTTTCACCATCTCATGTCTCAGAAGAATACCCTCTCTTAGGAAACAATCAACCACTTGCACAGGTTAACACTACATTCCAGCATCCTATGAATGATCTATTCTCTCCAACCTACAATCCGGGTTGGAGAAGTCACCCTAATTTTACATGGAATCAAGGAAATATCTCCGTAAATCAAAATTTCAATCACACTTCAAACCAACACTTTCCTAGGAGAAACATAGTTCCTTTCAATTCTCCACCAAATTTCCAACAACCCAATCTATCATTTCAAAATCAACCTCCTCATCATCAAGCTGTAACTCATATTCCTCTAAATTCATATCATGATAGATTTCTCAATGTCTTAAAAAATGGTTAGAAACCATAATTAAGGCATCTACACAAACCACAAATATGTTGACTCAAACATCCAACATTTTGAATTCCTTCATGCAATCAACTGGACAAATTCTTAACTCCAACACTCAAGCCCTTGATTAGAAACCCAACTTGGTCAACTAGCTAATGCCGTGAGTGGAAGAGAGAAAGGAAAATTTCCGAGTCAATCTGTGGTCAATCCTAAGGACACATGATCTAGTTCATCCTATGAAGTTCAAGTGAATATAATATATTCCTTACGGTCAGGAAAATAGATAGATAACCAAGTTAGGGTACCACCAGATCAAACCCCTTCTCCCATCTAACACACTCCTTCTGATGATGTGACTCCTCTTGATGACCAAGAAACTAAACACGAGATTGAGCCTTATCTAGACAGGTATAAACCTATTGCTCCATTTATAGACAGGCTCAAACCTAGGAAGAACTCACCGCAGGTTGAGAAAATCCTAAAAACATTTAAATAGGTCAAGATCAACATCCCTCTTCTAGACGTGATTGAACAAATTCTCTCTTATGCAAAGTTCTTGAAAGACTTATGCATTAAAAAAAAGAACCACGAATGTACTAAAGAAAGTCTTTTTAACTGTCAACCTCTGTGAAATTGTTTCAAAACCCATGTCATTAAAAATATAAGGACCTCGATTGTCCCGTAATTCCATGTGTCATAGGAAACACTTACATCGATAAGGTACTTTTCTAGACTTGGGAGCCAGCGTAAACCTCCTTCCTTATTCATTTTATCAGTAATTAGGTGTAGGAGAACTTAAACCAACAAGATGCATCACTACTAACTGATAGGTCCGTGAAAATTCCTAAGGGAGAGGTAGAGGATGTTCTGATAAAAGTTGAAGAGTTTATTTTTCCTGTTGATTTTATTATCTTAGAAACACAGTCTGTCTCCAATCTCAAAAGTCAAATCCCAATCATTCTAGGAAAACCTTTCTTAGCAACCTCTAATGCTTTAATCAATTGTAGAATGGTTCAAATTAAACTATCTTTTGGGAATATGACTGTTGACCTTAATATTTTTAACCTAGAAAGGCAGCCTAGTGATCCATTTAATCAACCCATGAAAGTGAACTACATTTAGGAAAGAACAGAAGAAGAAGATGAGTCAGATCTAAGTTTTGAGGAAATTTTTTTGTGAGGAGATTGAGTTATTAGAAAAAGCAGATCAAGTTTTCAGAACGAGGAAACTATGTTAAATGCATGCTCCTGTAACACAACTTTTGAAGAACTCTTTCTTGCTGAACTTAGATTCTTAGAAAATAAACAACAACCAAATTTTTACATATCATCCAGGAATCTTGGAATTAAGAAAGTTATCAAAGAACAATTGGTTGTTAGAGGTCAAACATTCATAAACCAAGAATCTAAGATCAAATTCAAAATGCATGACATCATTAATACCTACCTCACATTGTTGCAGAAATCATTGACTACTTTGGAATGTTCAGAATTTAACCACATCATTGATTATATCATTTTGAGATTATTTAAAATCCGGGGGAGAATTTTTAGCAATAAGGTAGAATTCGATGTAGAATATGAGCTCTTCATGTTAAACCCTTCTTTCTACATTCTTTGTTTGTTTTGTATCATAATAATACTAATTATTATTATTCTTCTCTCACTTGAGAATCTCTTGTTCTTTTTCCTCTTTATAAAAAAAGAATAAAATTTTGATTTCATCCTCCTCACACCAAAGGTAATTACAGATTCTTCATCATCTAGGTCAGCCGAACAACTGTAAGTTCTTAAATTCTTATCTGCTTTACTTTGTGCATCATAGAGTTTGCATTGAGGACAATGTAACATTTAGGTGTGGGTGTGGGAAGTATTTACTTTTTACCTTTTTGTACAGTTTTCTTTCTTTTTCTTCGTTAAAAAAAGAAAAAAAAAGTCACTTGCCAAGTTAATAGAGTTAATTAATAATTGATCTATTTGATAAATTTTAAATTTTCTAATCACTAGTAATTAGTTATTTATTTAAGTTTACCTTTCAGGATAACTCTATAGAAATTTTTTAAGAAATGATTTTCAAAGTAGTATGCTTTACTTAAGTCTTAACTTAGACTTTTAATTAAAATAATAAATTTTTTGCATGCTTAGCTTAGAGTGAAAATAATATTTCAGGTTGTCTTGATTTACAAACTTTTTCAGATTACACACACACACACACACACACACACACACACACGCACACATATTTAAAAACTAACACAAAAACTCTTGAATTCAAAGTGATTCTATCTTGTAAAGCCTAATTTGATCGAGTAATTAAGCCCAAGTAGTATCTCCATACTTAATGAGCTAAGCCCAATTAGGTTGGGATTTATTAGCCCAAAACTCGCTAAATGATCACATAGAAATCCCGATAAAGTATAACTAAGGAGTAAAGAGTGAAAAAAATTACTAACGATGTTATATATATGTATGTATGTATGTATG
>BQKN01051943.1:0-11986 GCA_022839385.1 Asparagus kiusianus | reverse complement strand
GGCTAAGAATATGAGACTCTAAACCGGAGAGCCTGTCCATGTAGCCCTGCTCGAACTCTGCCTGCAAGCTAGCTCGGACAGAGTCTTCGGAACTGCTTAGAACCTCCGCGGCTTCACGTTGCAGCCTCATCAACCCCTCCTGTGTTGATCCCAGCTTGTCGAGCGTCCATTCACGAGAACGCTCTAATCCAACCAGGTCCTCGGCGATAATAACAGCAGACTCTTCGGCACGTCCTAAGGCCTCCTTCAGCTTAGCTATCTCCTCACGGGTGGAATCTAAGGAGCTGAGTAACTCGGCTCTGCTGGCGTCCTTCTTCGCCAGGTTAGCCATCAACTGCGCAACAGAATGCTCACGTGATCGAAGCTCGCTGCCAATGGAAGATCTCAGGTCACGCCACTACGTCAGCCTATCCTCCACCTGGGAGGATATAAAAGAGGAAGCCCCACCAGCCTTCAACTCCCTCAGCTCTCGAATCTCTGACTCCAGGACAGCGAATTCAGCAGTGAAAGAATCGGCCAACTCCAGGTGTCCTTCTTCCCTCATCATCATCATGTGACGAGAGAAGGAACGCCTGAACTGATCGAAACAGCATCCCCTGTGAAGAAGCTTCTCGATCATGCCGTTATAAAAGGCCGTAAAGAGGCCAAAGTCCATACGAAAAACGTCTCTGTCTGGATCGGTATCGACCAAAAGAGCGTGGACATGCTCATAAAGAGAGGATCGAGGCCCTGCAAGCAGCAGTACGGGAAGCTAAGGGAATATCAAAAAAAATAATCAGAAAACCCGAAGGGGAAGTTCGAGGTATACCTATGCCGGCAGAAGTCCCCTCGGGTTGAGATCCGACAGAACCCGAAGTAACGACAGGAGTGGTCATGGGGGGTGAATCAACCCTCGTGGGCAAATCAGTCGTAATACTTGGTGGAGGTCGAAAAACGCCCGAAGCTGTAGAAGCATCAGGCACATCGTTTGGTCCTATAGTTACACTTCTTTATTAGCCAAAATGGAAATTTAGGCAAATAAAGAAAAGTAGGATCGGATACATACCTGTGAATGAATCACTCCCGAAGAGTGGTCTCACAGGTCTTCGCGAAGTCTGTTCGGCCAACATGTCGGCCAATAATCCAGCATCGGGTTTCGAGAAACCGGGTACAGGAGCATGCCCCCGTTCCTCGAAACCTACATCAGGGAAAGATCCATCCTCAGCTGGCTTTTCTATAGCGACATCTGCAAGGCGACCAAAATGTTGGGAAGATGCATAAGAAAAAGAGGAAGAGGGGAAAGCTCAGAAATACCTGCAGCATGAGCAGAGGGTTCTCTTTCCCCAATATATGCGCTTGGGTTCGTCAGATATTCTGAAAGGAAGCAAAGCGTAAAATAAACATGAATCCCTTAATTATTGAAGAAGGTATCATGGAATGAAGATATACCTGAATACGGGACGGTGGGTTCGACATTACTCGCTGGCTCAAGATCGATGTTCAGGTCAATGCCTAAAGAGCCATCGCGAAAAGCGTCGCACATTTCTTGCATGAAGCAATCCATGTGCTCGGATTCAGAGAATACCGGATCCGGTGGAAGCTCACCCTCTTCAAAGATCCCTGGGACATAACATGATCATGAATCCCAAAGGTGAGTCACCTCAAAACAACAAAATATATTCGAAAGATGTTACCTTCCTCACCATCGGCAATGTCGCCTAAGTCCTGTAGGCGTATAAAATTGCCTATAGGTCCCACAATACAGCTCGATGACGCCAATTCAACAAGCGGACCATCGAGCGACGTATCCAAGCACGACCGTTATCCCGCCAACGCCGAAGCCAAGCCATACGCAACGGAGCGGGTTAACGAGGCGACGAAGCCAATAAATCGCACCCAAGCAGTGGAATGCATCCACTCGCACACGGAATCAAACCAATGTTTCGGGGAATCACCGAGTCATCTAAACAAGAGCGAACTCGGTGATATAACGATCGAATCAAGATTGGTTGCGGACTCGAACTCAGAAGTGGGTTTACTGCCAAATCAGGAATCGGATCAAAACGAATTGAATCCGAACAAGTCAACCACACAACCGAATCGAAGTCCAAATCAACAACGAATCAAAACCGGAAACACCGAAAAACCCGAACGACGGACAAAACGAACACACCCGGGGGGACTCGGCCCGAACCAAGCCAACCCGGGGTGGCTCGGCTTGAGCCGAGCCACCCCAAGGTGGCCGGCACCCCCCCCTCTCCCCGTGTGTGATGTGTACACGTGCATACGCACAGTGAAGAGAGGCTATAAATAGAGGAGGGGTTCTTCATTTTCAGGGGTTGGATTTTGGAGGGTCGAAGCTCTGCCGGATTGAAATCTGAGATCTAAAAAGATTGGAGCTTTAGAAGATTGAAGACTTGGACTTTGAGATCCGGTGCTTAGTGATCGACAACACCAAATAAGGCAGGAGTTCGAGAGGACCGGATCTTCAGATCTACATGATCACACTCCAGATCTAAGCTTGGTTCTTAGATCCCGAGATTGAGCGGTTGTTTCCTTGGTGAAACAATCCCTCCCGGCTATTATCTCCCTTTGCGGAATAATACCCGTTATATCGTGTAGATCCGACCGGATCGAGATCACGCGGTGGTCCACGGCAAATAACCCCGGCGCAGGCAAAGAACCCACACAAAGCGAGTGACCGCAAAACAGGAGCTCGCGATTCGTTCGACATAAAAGGAAACAAATTATAATCTTTCTTTTTCGTATTTTGATTTTCATTGTAACCGGCTCTTATAAAAAGACCGGATCTTTGTAATGCATAAAGTTGTTAACTAAGATGGCAATGATATCAATGAAGAAAGTAACGAATTTTCCCGCGAACAAGTCCGCTCCACAAGGACGCTGGCTGACGGATGGTTTGTGGGCAGTCTTCTTCCTCTTCAAGGTACCAGCCCTTCCGGAACCAACAGGTCGATCATGCACGGTCTTGCTACTCGTGGCAACTCGGTCTCTAGGCCCTGAGCTCGTGAAACGGGAAGCAAGTGGCTCATGATCGCCAGTGGTCCCACCTGAAACGATAACGTTCAAGATATTTCGTTGATACCAATTAGAGTTGAGAAAGAAAATCAAAGGGTATGACAAACCTGCACCGAGTTCTTCTTGGTCGGTGTCTATATCCACATACTCCTCTTCAGTAGCCCCGCCCTCACCATCAGCAGGGAGGAGTTCTTCGTCATCTTTGCTGGAGAGAGAGGATTTGCCAGGTCTCTTCCTCTGCTTCTGGACAAGCGCAGCCTTGCGGGCAGCCATCATAGCAGCCTGCACTGAGTAATCACACTGCAGCTCTGAAAGGCTCCTCACACCTATGAACTCATAGGCAGAAAGGAACCACTTGCAGCTGAGGAAAGTGATCATCAGCTTACGCCTATAAGAGGGAAGGGCAAAGCGGGCTCCGGTGCAGCCCACCATAGTCCATAACCACGCTCGTACACCGTCAACGAGTCCTCCCTCAACCTCCAAACTACGGCTGGGATTCCCAACGTATAGTTGGTCGTAGCCGAACTGACGAGCAAAACGGCAGGGGAGATAAGGTTCTATGTAGCACCGATTCTTCACCCGGAAGACGAGATACCCGACACGGATGTTCACCAACCAACGGAAACAACCAATGTCGAGAATGGATCGGTTACTCCTGGGTTTCTCCTCATCGGTCAACACGTCGCCATAACGGCCCGAAAACTGGGGGAAACACTTGAAGAACTCCCAGCCCTTGCGGACTTGAAGTTCCTGCTGAACGTCCTCGAATTTCCTCCCAAGCCATTTGCTCTTCTCCAACAGCTGCAAGTATGGGACAGGGATGTCAACAACGCTGGGTGCCGACATCAAGCCCGGACGGTGAAGAACGAGCCACGCCATCAGATATGCGTAGGGAAGCTCAACCTTAGGACAGATAAGCTCGGTAGACGGCTCAGGACCCACCTGAGTAAAACTACCGACCACGCTCCTAAGTCCGCAATGGATACTGGCAACCATCGCCGGAAGCAGAGAAAGCTCCCTCCCGTAAGCCAGCTGAACTGCGGGGAAAAGCACCTCAAGAGGCAAGGCATCCGAAGACTGGTGAGGAACAACGCATTTCTTCAACCAGAGGGCAAGATAGCCTGCCAACAGAGACCGAGGCTCGATGGACTTCTGCGCACGGCAGAGGAATGAGCGAAACTTGGTCCCCGCAGGGAAAGCTCCCTCAGCGCTGGCAATGGTGTAAGATTGAGCCCCGCTCTTCTCCACCAACTCGTTAATAGCGGTGACGGTCAAAACGTCTAGCTCACAAACGGGTACGCTGGAATCACCCTCCAAGTTCTGGAACAGATAAGTGGCAAACTGTTTCAAGCTAACCTTCCTCTTCGTCTTGGCTGGGGGAGGAGTCTGGATCAAACAGGTGTGATAATGACAGGTGAGGTCCCAGAGAGTGTCATACATATCGGGGTTATCTTTCTTCAACCACCCTAACTGCTGGTTAGAAGGAAAATACTCCTGATAGGGGCAATCTCCCATCGGAAGACCGGAAACCTGATGCATCTCATGAAGGGCCAATCCTAACTCTCCGTCACTGGTCAAGAAGGTGTTGCTGTCAGGCACATACATCTCCAACAACGCTAAGAAATGGCGACAGCTAACTGGGAGACCATACATAGTAGCTCGTATAGGTACGTACAAGCCACTATTCTTCAGATCCTTCTCCCAACGGCCCAAGACGTAACCAGTCATGCGGGGCCACCATCCCTTGGGTAACGAAGAAGCCCAACCATAGCACCGGTAGTCTGGTGGAGGCAGCCTTCTCCCGAGGAGAGCCAAACGGTTCCTCACGATAGGAGCAGCTGCAAACACCTCGCCTGGGGGTGCGGTGTCATGACCCATGATCCCGGGTCGAAGGCCACGAACATGATGATATCCGCCAGAACCAGGAGTCTTGCCGTGGGAAGCATACCCGCATTGAACCCGCTCAGCGTCATCAGTGAGGCGCCAAGACATCCGTCTCTCCACGGCCTGTCTTTCCAGATGAATGAAGGAACAGTGGCGAAGAACGGAAGGAATATATAGAAGAGCTCCCTCATCAAGAGTCAGCCAGTGCTCCTCGGGGAGAATCAATGTGTCGGGATCCTCAATATGATCTCCAAATAGAAAACCTGGCTTCTTCAAAGCCTGAGTGGACGAAGCATCCGCGGTAAAAGGAGCATCGGTGATAAGCTGGCGTAGACAGTGATGCCCTCCATCCTGTATCAAGCGACAGGATTCGTCTGAACGATCCCTGTCGAACTGCGGGAGCGGATCAATCGCCTGCCTAACAGAAGCCGAAGAAAAGACCTCACGGCTGCAACCGGTGTTCGCATGAGTAGGAAGGCTACCACCGGGAAAATTGACTGCAACGAAGCGAAGGGTCAGAATATCTATCTCATAAAGGCAAAATAAGATTGTTCACGGGATAATTGGCGAAGACGATTTCGAGTGCCCTACACCGGGAGGACGGTATACGTCATCACGTGAATCGCGTGATAACACACACCGACCTATAAGGTGTAAGGCAACACGAGATCGCCCCAATATACCCGAAGACTTGAATTGGCTAAGCAAAACAAGTCTGAAACCTTAACCCCCGCGGGAGGGGTATCAGTTCTTCCTTCATGACCCGCGAGAGGTCAATCCGGGATACAGAAATGCAAATTCTCACCCCCGAAGAAAGAGGCCACAGGGGACGATGTCGTAGGAGCCTCCTCCTCGCTATGCTGCGAGCGAGAGCGACCCCTGGAAGGTTGAGATTGACAGGGAGACATCGCAAACCTACAACAAAAAGCAGTATATCAGGTACAGTATACATACACGAAATATTAAAAATGGGAAATTAAGCACTTGGACTTGAAATCCTATGAATAAATAGGATTTCATAGTTAAAGTCTAATTAAACCTACAAATTTCGTGCACACGAAACGATAAATGTTGTTTCGCGGTGGATTTTGGTGAAATACCCAAAATACCCCCCGTGTTCAAGGCCGAAGTCAGGTCAAGGACACGTGTGATCCGGGTTGTGGTCGTCATATTCAGTCATTTAACACCCCGATAACCCACAATTTTGGTTAAATTTTGCAAATAAACCCTTTTGCGAAATTTAGCCAATTTTGCATAAAAGCCCCTCCTCAAACTTTTGGTTTAGTCTCCACATAACTTTATCAAAAAATTTTTGATCAGGAGTTTGGGGTTAAACTTCTTGGATTTCAGCCCCAAATCCGTGGCCCTTTTGCAAATAAGCCCCCAAAAAAAAATTTTTAGGGGCTGTTTTGCAAATAAACCCCTCAAATAACCCTTCAATCCTCTTGCATAAAGCACCCCCGTTTCTTCATCAAGTGGACATAGATCCAACCCACAAATTCCAGTTCCCTCTTGCAAACAAGCCCCCACGAATTTTCACAAAACCTCCCAAAGATTTCGGCCATTACAGATTTTGCACAAAATCCCCCAAAAGCATATTTCATACATAAACCCTAGCCTACTACAAGCATAAAGGTGCAATCTTTACAAGAAGACAAGAGGATTGTGAAGGAGAACTTACCAAATCAAAGGAGGGTCTTCTTCAAGCTTAGGGATGTATGAAGAAACCCTAATCGAAGGAGGAAGATCTCGGCCGATGGGTGTTCACCAAAATCCGAAATTTGCTTGAGGGTTGATGGGTTCTTGGAGGGTTCTTCAATGGAGGAAGTTTGCTTGAGGAAGAGGAAGAAGAGAACCGAAAAAATGAGGGGGAAAATCTGCTCATAACCGAATTTTGGGGGAGTTTTTCTCTCTTGAAATTTCAAATTAAAGGAGGGGGGACCATGAACAAGTAAGACAAAGGAACAAAAGGACGAAAAGAGAGAGGGGGGACCGCTAGGGGAGAAACACCCCTAGGGGTGTCTCGGCATTGCCGAGACACCCCATGGGTGTCTCGGCCTTGCCAAGGCACTCCGGGGTGTTTTGCCCGGGTTTTGACCCCCTGGGCGGCCTTTTGACCCTCCGAATCGTTTTTAAATCCTCCGATATTCCACAAGTGTCGATTCTCTTCGCCGACGGTTGAAAATATGGGTGAACTTCACACATCAACTTCCGATGATTTGAAACCCTAGGGTGGACGCCGGTCAACGTGTAACCCTAGGTCAACGCCGGTCAGCGCGTTGCAACACAAGTCAACGGGCGGTGATCCAAAACCCTAAGGTGGACGCCGGTCAACGCGTAACCTTAGGTCAACGCCGGACAGCGCGTTGCGTCAAAAGTCAACACGTGACGACGAAAGTCAACACGTGACGACGAAGCTCAACCCATACGGTTCCAAAACCCTAAGGTAGACGCCGGTCAACGCGTAACCTTAGGTCAACGCCGGACAGCGCGTTGCATCAAAAGTCAACACGTGACGACGAAAGTCAACACGTGACGGGGAAGCTCAACCCAAGCGGTTCCGAAACCCTAAGGTGGACGCCGGTCAACGCGTAACCTTAGGTCAACGCCGGACAGCGCGTTGCGTCAAAAGTCAACACGTGACGACAAAAGTCAACACGCGACGACGAAGCTCAACCCATGCGGTTCCAAAACCCTAAGGTGGACGCCGGTCAACGCGTAACCTTAGGTCAACGCCGGACAGCGCGTTGCGTCAAAAGTCAACACGTGGCGACGAAAGTCAACACGTGACGACAAAAAGTCAACCCACGCGGTTCAAGACCCTAAGGTGGACGCCGGTCAACGCGTAACCTTGGGTCAACGCTAATCGGCGCGTTGCGACAATAAGTCAACCCACAGTGATCCGAAACCCCAAGTCAACACGATGTGACAAGGATAGCAAGTTCAAAAGTTAACTCAATGACATGAGCCAAACTCAACCCACCAGCTGTAAACTCGAGACTCCAACGACGGCCAGACGATAAACGCAGCGCCGAAACAACTTTGGTTATTCGACAAAGCACCGGATAAACCGAAAATCAAAGGAGCCGAGAGTTGAAGCGAACCACAGGTCCCTTATGCCGACTGAAGGCTGGACCAATCATATCCAAAGTATTCCAGTCTCTTCTATAAAAAAAACGAGTCCGAAACACTTTGGAGGGGGTATCTGTAGGCATCGAAAATTGCCGATAGGTCCCCACTCACAGCTCAGTGTTAACGATCGACGATTGAACGTCACTACCTGGTTCACAAGAGTTCAAATGACGTCGGTGAGCGCCCGAAGCGAACCGACAAACTACGTGAGCCAACAAATCTCAGAACAACGGGGATATGGATTGACCAAAAAACCCCGCGATCACCGCAATTGGACCAATGCCTGCCGTGTCCCGATCATCCCACTGATAATCCAACCATCGGGATCAACAGAGCTCTTCGCCTGAATTCCAACGCATCCGAAATCACTCAGATCCGAGTTCGGACGAAAAGTCAACGAAGAATCAACGACGGGACAACGGCAGAACAACGGTAGCACCTCGGACCAGACTGAGGCACCCAGGGGCATCCCGGCGAGGTCGAAACACCCGAGGGGTGTCTTGGCAAAGCCAAGACACCCCAGGGGTGTCTCGGCTCGGCCCCTTATGGTCCCCCCCTCTCTCCATTCGGCTATAAATAGTCCCCTATGGCCTTCATTCAAGGGGCCTTGGTTTTGGAGCTCTGATTTTGGATCTTGGGATTATCCTCGAGGTCTAAAATTTTAGAGAAGAGCGGCGAAGCCCTGCCGGAGCGAGGAGTCAGAGTTTTCAAGAGAGCGGCGAAGCCCTGCCGGATCGAGGAGTGAGAGTTCTTCATCGATATTTCATTCACCCCCCTTCTTTTTCCTTAGTGTTGCCCATTAGCGGTGACCACTAAGAAGAGTTATTATCTCGTTTTAGCCGAGATATACGCTTATAACCTCTAGATCTCACGTGGATCGACGAGGTTCTGTTTCTATATCCCCTCGCGGATAGACGAAACTCTGCCGGATTTTCCCGGAACGGATCTGAAGAGTCGGCGGTCCACGGATATCAACATCCCCATCACAAGCCAACAACCCACGCAAGCGAGACCGCACCAAACCGGGATCTCGTGTTTATTTTCGATAAAGTTGTAATCATTTTGTTTTCATTTAAATTCTGTTGTAACGCTTGAAGTTATAACAGATCTCAAAAAGAGCAATGAAAACAACAACTTTTGACGAAAACAATAGGCAAAAAACTAACTTATGAATCGACTTATTTAACCATGCGTCAGGAATAAGCGTCGGGAAAAGTGCAATTTGTTGTAGTGTTATTTTATTTCGGATTTATTTTACATGCTATAATTTTATTTGAATTTTTTCCAACAATCTAGAAGATTGAGGAGTTTATAGCTATTGTTTTAAATCCAAAATTATTATTAAAAATTATTGTTCATAGTTCTATTCACCCGTTTTAATTTCTGTTAACAATGTTACTATTTAAAAAACAATTTCGGTTACTATTCATTTTATATTAAAACCGTTACTGCTTATTTTAAAAAAGTTTTGGTTACTGTTCATTTTTTATTAAAACCGTTATTTTTCATTTTAAAAAATAATTTTGGTTACTGTTCATTTTAAAAAATTATGTTTGCTATTTTATATTGAGCACTGTTTATCAGACAATTATTTTCCTTATTCATAAAAATGCAATTACTGTTCATTCTAGGAAAATACAGCTTTTGTAACTGTTTTCTTACTTTATTTTAATTGTCATAATTAATTATAATTAATTAATGTCACTGTAGCAATTAAGTTTTTATGATAGTTATTGTAGCAAATTATAGTGTCATATATAAATAGTAAAAGTGTAAGTACTGTTCAAAAATGCAAACCACTATTCACTAGTATTGTTCACGCATTTGTTGGCCTCTTTGTTTTGATGATGTTTAACAAACAATTTACTACTAATGTTGTTTATCTAGTATTCGTGTTTTCTTATTTATTATAGACAAACAATATGTTGGAGGATAGATAGAATCGAGCATTCATGATCATATCAAATGGAGGTTGGCAGAATTGTGGAGTGAAGCCTACGCAATTCAAGTTAAAAATTCAAGTTCAAGCTTCATCCGCAAGTATACCAAGATAGAGCTTCGTTGAAGATCACTAGCTTGGGAAAATTTAGTTTTAGGTTTATATTATGTGTGTTAGTACTTTAAGCTCAATCATATACACACATACACGTTTTGGTTTTGTATATATAGTTATATATATACATATATGTTTTAGTTTGATAGTTTTCATGTTTTAATATGAAACAATTGAATATAATAGGAAAACATATTTTTGTTTCATACTTACATGCATATATATGATTTAATCAATATCAATTTTATTTAGTTCAATGAAATCATGTTTTAGTGCATTATATGTGCATTTGTAAAAATACTATATTCATTATTTATAGACTTCATAACAATAGTTTACATCTTTTTTTAAGTTTATAAAATTATTTTGTATTGTTTCAAAATATGGTTAAGCTAAAATGTCAAAACTCATATATTCACATTTTCATATTTTGGACTATTTTACACAATGATGATATTTTTCATTTGGGAGGTCCTTTTTTAAAACCAGTCTTTATAGCATGTTTATTATTATGTCTACAATCATTCCCCAAAGTTTTATATTTTTTAGAATTTATTTGATATTTTAAACAGGATTTTAAAATCAAAAAATCAACTTTCAAACCTGTTTTCTCATATGTCAGTTTACGGTCGACCGTCACGGTCGACCGCGCCTTTGTTTTTAACCTATGAAAGCAATAACAACTTACCGTCAGCTCAAAAATTCCCACGGTCGATCACCACGGTCGACCGTCTAACTTTCTGGAAATTTCTCAGGCTCGAAAATGACTCGCGGTCAACCGTGAGAATTTCACGGTCGACCGCCGTTCACCCCAACGGTCATTTTGTACAGAATTTGATTTTCGGTTCTGTTGGTTTTTTAGTCATTTCTGTTGGGCTTTTGGCTGAACTTTTGAGAGGCTATAAATACCCCATTGATCTCGGTTCTCATGGTAATCCAAGAAGTTTTTTAAACAAGAGTTTTAACAAGGGTTTAAGTGTTATTTAAGTTTGTTTAATAAGCTTTTAAGCATTTGAGAGTTTGAGTTTGTGAAATCAATTTCACAAGAGCTTGAGGAGATCATCTATTGGTGTTTGAGCATCCAACTCTTCTCCTTCCACTCTTGATCTATTGAGAAGTTTTCTAAACTCAATCTAGCCTTATATTTTATATTATTTGATTATTATTTTATTAAGCTAGTGTTCTGTCACGCCTCGCTTCCCAAAATTCCCGGGAATCGGAACGTGAACAAGCCCGCGACGTCTTAGATTGAGAAGAAATATATACTATCATTTTTTCTCTTTTCTTTTCTTCTCAATCTAATACGCTAAGCGTCTGGAAATAAATATAATACGAAGTCACAGGTCCCCGATCACATATAGCAAGAATATAATGAACAACCCAGAATAAGGAATAGACATATCATCAACAGTAAATCATCCCAGCCATAAAATATGGGTCCAACATACCCTTATACATATCTGAACAAATGAGTACTGGAGAAATGTAAAATACATTGATCAGATAGGAATGAAAAGAACTACAAAAGTAAACTGGAACCATTAACTAATAAATGAAAAGAATAGGCTTCGATTCTTCTTCTGCTCCGTCTGCAAGACACTCCTGCTGAGAATCCTCTGGCTCCTGACGATCTCCTAGCTGGACCTGTTCTTCCTCTAAGTCTGACGTATACCAGAGAAAACAGGTGTACGTCAGCGTGTATGGCATATGGCAAGACCCCACAAAACAAATAGAGCGAACGAAAACCCAAGCAGAAAATGATACGATAACATAAATGACAAAAGAACGTGCAACTGGAAATTTGACAAAGTCAACATGCGAAAATACTACTAAAACATGATAAACATAAAGCATCCAAATTCGATCAGGTAACGAGATTGTTAGACCCTAGAGGGGGGG